>JAXCLQ010000003.1:1743617-1755849 GCA_035584115.1 Cedrela odorata
GCATGCCACTCAAAGAAAAGGCAACAAATTTAGGATGTTTTTATCCAACCAACCATCAAGAATACATAGGCATGTGTTGTTACACAACATATGCAGCAAAATTAACATTAAACCAAATAAACACCTTATGGAGCTCCAAATTTAGTACAATCGCAGTACGCTCCTTGCAATTGAATGTGCATGATTTGACCTACTTTTGCCTGCTACACCTCTCCTACTGCCCCTCATCGGCGTCAAGTAGAACCTTAACAGTCCATTTTCAATGTTGTTAGGAGAATACCTAGCACTCCGATTCCTCTCCAACACAAACTCATCTCTCTTCTTTCTACCATTCCCATTTGCTTCAACACCGTTCTTCTTCAAACCACCAAATGACCCACCAAAATTACTCGAATTCCTCCAACTAACACTACTGTTGCTCCGCATCACCTTAGGATTAAACCCCCCTTTGACTTCTCCATTTCTTTCTCCTCTCAGCTCTGACCAAGACTCTGAAAATGACCTCTCAACCCCATTAGCTCTACTATACCTATCTTCATCCTCGTCTTTGTTAACACTTCTCCTGTTTATAAAACCCCAGATACTCCATGCCTTGCTCCATCTCCGTGACTTTTTAGTCCCCTTGCTATCACCATTCCCCACCACAGATGCATTGTCTCTAAAATTCATCTCAAAAGTCTCACTACAATCGTCCCTCAACGAATTGGAGTTTGAATCCCTCAACTCCTTATCTCCATAAACCAACTTAGGCCCATTAAAATAATCCACAGTTGCAGGAGACACTTTTGCATTAGAAACTGACTTCATTTCATCCATCTCAGCTACCACAGTTGCTGCTGTCTTCCTTATGGAACTCGACCTATCAAGACTCTTCCTTCTTCTTGAAGATGAATCAGAGTAATAGTCCCTAGTCTGTGCAGACCCACCAGGGACAACCTCATCTTCATTAATAGCATCCATAACCGGTTCTTCGACTGGAATTTGTGCATCAGACCTTGACACAGGAACAACGGGAGCATCCTCCACTACAGAAACCATGGTGGGCATTCTTGGAAACGTTCTTCCAATTAAGTATCCATCCCAAGAAGCCCGTGGCTCATCAAAAGAGTAACGTGGATCATCGAATGAAATCCGACCCGCATCGAGCGAGAATCTTGGATCCGTGTCACAAGAGCGTCTTCCAAAACCGTAATCAGCAATCTCCGACTGGGTTTCTCTGTACTGCCTTGAAATTGGCTTCTCCACAGGCAATCTGGCAGACCCAGTATCGTTTCTACGCTTCTTCAGCTTCTGCTTTTGTCTCCATTTCTGTAATTTCTTGCTGAATACTGATGCAGCTGACCAGAAACTACCTGCAAAATCTTTGAAGTCTCTCCCTGAAGCTTTCTTCGTTTGTGAATCAAGATCTATGTGGTCTTTCATCGGCTTTAACTCTCCTTCCTGAACTGGTTCTTGTTTCTCTTCTTCTTCTTCTTCTTCTTCAACAATTTCCTCGACTTTTTCTTCAAAAACAGCTACATTAGAACTCGATGAGCCCACATTGGGTTCATGTACAACCCTAATGCAATCAACATCATTGTCTTCTTCGTTCTCGCTCTCGCTCTCGCTTTTACCTTCTTCTTTGGACTCCAAAACCGGACCTTGAAAGCTGGGTCTTGCAGAAGACCCCAAATTTCTGCTTTCAGTCTCAACAATCTCTCTACTCTGCTCTCTTTTATAAGGGTTTCTCTCGTCGCCTTGGTTAAACAACGACCAGAGCGTACTTCGAACCCTAACGTCACAAGATTTTCTCTGAGGCTCAAAGACACCGCTAAAACCCTCGTTTTTAGACGCCGAAAAAGACTTAGTACGCCGAAGCTCCGGAAAGAACGGGGCTTTAGAGGACCCTCCCCCACCGACAGCGGGCTTGAAAATGGACTTAAGTGCAGCGGCGGCGGTGGAGGTAGTGGGGGGTTTGCGTGATGAGGTAGATGCCGAAGAGGAGTGATCTAAAACGGCGAGACGCTCGCAAAGGCATGAGGGGCAGAAACCAGTGAAATGCTCATCTGGGTGACGGTCACAAGAAGTAGATGGACGGTGGGCCTGCGGTGGCTGTGGTGGTGGTGGGTCGGTTGCTGGATTCATAACCGGCGTCGTTTTGTAATGCCAATTCTTGCTCTGCTCATAATGTTATTTCCCGAGACTTAAGTGAGCAAGTGAGAGAGAGAGAGAGAGTTAGAGTGTTGAATGTGAAACTGTTTTGTTCCAACGGACAGTCAGTGAGTTACTGAGTGTGTGCGTGTGTGTGAGAGAGAGAGAGAGAGAGAGAATAGGGAGTGAAATGATGAGAGATTCGGGGAAAATTAAAAAGAAAACAAAGCAAAATGAAAGAGTGATAAGAAAATAAAGAAGAGGGAAAATGAGTGATTGGTTTATTTATAATTTTAATTTAATTTAATTTTTATTATTTCAATAAGAAGTTAGTATTTTAAACCAAAATTAACATATATTCTTGATAAATTTTATTAAAGAAATTCATTCAAAAATTCATTAAAAAAAATTATTTTATTACTAATATCTCAACCAATAAAATTTATAAAAAATTGAATTTAGATAAGAGATAAATTTTGATATTGTTTTTTTTTTTTCTTCGAGTTAATAATACATTTAAATCACAATAATACATGTAAATATTAAAAAATTATAATTAAAATATAATATAAATTAATTTTTAAGTCTTTTACTAAACCTAAATCAATGATTTACAACAAAAAAAAATTAATTAATTTTTAAATTCTAAAGCTCAGTCTCTTACCAATATTAACACCTCTAAAAGCAATTACAAAAAAATTAAAAAAAAAACACTCATAAACTCAAAATAGAATTGGGAAATTATCATGTAGATCCATGATATTTTTATTTTATTCATATAAGTACCAAAATTGGTAATTATGTCTATATGTCCTAAATAAATCCGTGACTAGAGAATCAATCATTAGTGCGGCAATTCTCACCTTCCTTAGCTCATGTTTGTGTTTGCTAATGAAAGCAAAACAAAATTTCTCACAAAATTTAATAGAAGACATTGAGTTTGATCTCATTTAAATAAATTTTTAAATATTTAAATTGTATTATATTAAATTTGATTTTAGAAGAATTTCGATAGATTATTAATTAAAGATGTCAGTAATAAAATAATTATAATAATAAATTATTAATTATATTTTATAATATCAAATTTTGATCATCACGATGTAAGATAATATTCGATGACCCAATTACCTTTAATTACTATGTAAGAGTAAGTGAACAATACTAAAAGGTATTTCATTGATTTTAACATAAGATTGAGATTTTTATTTAATAATAGTTATAAACTTTTGTCCTTAATTGAGAAATTTAAATAAATGAGGGAGCCAAACGTTATTAGTCCCTTTTAGAATGCCCCACACAGGCACACGACACTGGACTCAACATCTGTCTTTCCTTCCAATCTTTGCTTTTCTCTCTTTTTCTTTTCCCGTTGTTCTTTTATTTATTTATTTTTTCTTTACTTCTCTGGTTTCTAGGGACACTCGCTTATGAAATTACTATTTTGTACATACCTGGTAAGGCCCTGTTTGGCAACTCCATCCATTCCCATTAATTATAGTTGACAAACAACTTTAATCCACCTCTGCATTTGACAAGATTCTATTCTATTTAGCAAGTTGTAATATATATATTTTTTTAAATTAAAAATAATAATTAAATGTCTAAATTTGAGTGGTGGGTTGTTAAACTTTGTTGAATCCATTGATTGATTGATTCATACATATATAGTTTTGTTGATGCTTTGGATTTTCAAAGATTCCTGTCTGTCTGAGAGAAAAAGCAAAAGCAAATGAGGCCATCACTACTTACTACTAGAGAGATAGAGAAAGAAAGAGAGGAGGTGGTGGTGGCTACTCTCTTTGTCTTTTTGAGTTTCGATTTCTTTTTCTCCCAAATAAGTTGAATCTTGAAAAATGGTTTTCCCACTTGGATTTATATTGTAACAGACTAGTCATGTCTCTCCATTGGGTGAACAAAGTACAGGGACACATCCACAGGCCACATCTTCTCCCAATTGATCCAAGGAGACCAAATTTGTCTTTGTTCTCACTATTAAACGGTGTCGTTTAATGTCCCTCCGTTTGGTTGGTTGACGTCTATTTTAATGGGATTGGACTTACTGACTTGTGTGCTTTTGGCTTTTGGCTTTAACTTTTGCTTGCCCTTTTCATCTATAGTAAAGGAATGTGAGTACTTACAAACAAACAATTGATTTCACATTTGTAGATCAACTAGCAATCCTTCCAAGCTTCCTCTTCATCATCAAAAGGGAAACTTCTTTGCTTGCTTTACAAATCCCATTTTTCTTAAGATGGGTTATTATCATAAGTTAATTAATTATTAATTAAATGGATGGATAGATATAGAAAGAATGGTTAAGTTGGGGAAGAAGACTCCACTCCCTTGCTTGCTTCTTTGTCGATTACTAAAAGGAAAAGAGTTGGGTTGGGTTGGGTTGGGAGGGTAAAAGAATAAGATAAGAAGCAGCAATAACTAAAGCTGTCCCAATTTGTAAGCCTGCTAACTTTACTCGTTTTAGGCTGTCCTCCTGCTGAATTAATACGGGACCCTACCATCTAGTCTAATGACATCCTGGCCATTGATTGTATTTCAATGTTAGCACGAGAAGCAACTGCTTGTTCGCACGTGTCCTCACCTATTTATTATTTCTTCTTCTTTAAATTAAGATATCATATTTTATTAAGTAATTACAAGGAATTAATTGCCATAAATCATACATATTTATGAGAGTCACAACACATGCATGCGTGGAGTAATAATAGTAACACGTTGTGTTCTCACAATTCTATTCTACAACTACCCATCAAAAATATTATTCACTCCTGCCGCTAAAGTCACGAGATTTATACATATATAATCCCGGCGGGCTTAGGAAGATCGAACCCAATAGCTTAGTGCCATCTGTCTCTCTGCTGGGTCTACCGTTGCAGCGGCGGCCACCACCACCTGTTTTCGGTTGCACATTCACGGGGTCCCCATAATCACATGCGTTATCATTATATATTGTCAATATAAAATGAATAAAGAGATGGAAAATATATCTGATCAGATGGTTATTAATTGAAAACACAGCATTGTTTTTTCGGTGTTGGTGGTGGGGAAGACGAGATTGCATGAAAACAAAGCCAAATGCCCAAAAATCGTACGTAAAATGATCCACTCTCTTTTATACCTATAGCTTTTAATTAATTTACCATATTTCTTTGTATACCAAAAACACATTAACAAATTGAAAAGAAGAAGGGTTCATGGGGGAGTGTCTTTCGTTCTCTTTATATATTGGATTGATTATTAAATCTGTTCTTTGTCTTTCTTTCTATGGTTGGTTGATCACATAATTCTTTCTCCCATATCCAAAATGGATAATACAGTTATAGATGTATATATGCATATTTTGTAAGTTTAATGGGAGAGGGAAAAGGATTTGGGACAAAAATTCTCCCATTTGTGAGCTGTGGCCCCTCTTACCCATATGATCCCATCAACCATTGATTCAGCTTCAGCTATTGTTTTCTCTTTTCTGCATCATTTTTGATACTGTTATAGTCCAACTTAGTCCCCATATTCGTAACATTTAATTGTATAATATTAACCTTATAGCTTAGTTGAACATGTCTCACTCCAATCAATCATTTTATATAGTTTTATATTAATGGTATATGTTGTATCGTCTTTGGTTTTATAATGACATTTGCTTTTTGTTTGTATTATTAATTGTCACTAGAGAGAGATGTTGCATGACCTCTTTTGTGAATGGACATTAATTGTATATTATTAGTAGAACAATAGCATATTTGGTGGTAGATTATCTGGTTAATTATGGGGTTTAAGAACATAACAAGACAAGATCATCAACATAGCATATCATTATTAAGAATTAATCAAGTTTCTATGCAAGAAAAGAAAACTTTTGTATTATCTCAAAACATTATTGATTTTGTTAAACAGTAAATGATCTGTGAGTAAATGAAATTTGAAGAAAGTTTAGCATTATGATCATATCTATGCGGCCTTTAAGCTTGATAATTCTTACATACAAACACTCATAATATGATCAACTCATGCTATGTATTATAGCCAGAATTAAGATCAACTTACATGAAAGTATAATTGGAATCAAAATGCTATAACTTTTGATTCAAAATTATAGTGAAATGAGTCTATAAGTATTAAGTATAAAAAGTTATATCTACAATAAAGTAAAATGATTAAGTTTCAAATATCAACAAATGGATACATGATTGATAAACATTTACAAGTAAATTTATCAAATATTTGATACAGGCTCGTGTGTTTGGGTTTAAGATTGAAGCCGTTGGAGGGTGGGTTCACATATATCTGAAAACGAGTCACTGTTTTCTATAATTTGTGTCACTTATTTTTATTTTCCTGTGGCTCGATGACATAGAAAGGAACTGATTACAACAGTTCAAGCATGCAAAGAAAGATTAGGAACACAACACTACTTTTATGGATCTGAGGGAGGCAATTTTTTAAGTTTGTTATCTGTTCTTTTGTGAAGAACTGAAGATTCGGCAGTCAGACTACTAGTTTTGTCTCTCTGAAGCTTTATGCAGTGAGAATGAGCTTTCTCAATTCCCTTTCTTTAAAATGTTTGTCATTTTCTCAATGAAACCCAACAAGAGCAAAGATTTCAGTCTTTGCATCGGCATATTGTATTCAAAAATGAAAACCCTTATCGATAATAAAATTAAAAGAAAGAACCCTACTTGATAATGACAGTATCAGGGAATGGTAATATATATTGATAGGGATCATAATTCATAATTATTTATTATTATGATGTGTTGATATATACTTGATTCAAGGCTATCTAATTTGCTTTTATCTCATAGTTACAGCTAGATTGAGGCTGATTTGTGGAAGCTTTTGGGGCTGTAAAGCTTAACTTTCCTGTGAAATCATGAAAATGGAGAGAATTTTAATGAGTTTAAAGCATTGAAACAGGTATAAGGTAATCAAAATATGCAAAGGATAAACATGCGCACCCATTAGATTCCACAAATTTCGTCAAAGATAATTATATCAAATAATGGTGTCTTATTATACACAAAGATCATAATTGTCTATAATTACACAACCCATATTCATTAGATAAAGTTATATTCTCTCCTTGAGACATGGTTCTGTTTAGAACAACTAACTGGGTGCGTTTTGTTTTTCCTTTTTCCCTCATTTTCTAGGAAAATAATCTGAAAGGAAAATTCAACAGGAAAGAATTAAAATCCATGCCTGACTGTTTACAAAAGTGAAAAAAAGCAAGAACCTCATCATTACAGAAAAATAAAAAAGACGACATCTGATTGAATCATTTGTCCCCACATCAGAGGCTTTTGATTTTCCCCAAATTTTTTATTTTTGAAAAATGTAGAGAATGACAACCCACTTTAAACAAAGCCTCCAATTTGGACCCAACATGCCTATGCACATTTTTCATTCACATTTTGCGCCCCAATATAATCAGGTACATTTAGATTAAAATGTATAACTAGACTAAGGGATACAAGATCCAAGAACATGTGTGACATAACATGAGTTTTCAAATGACTGATAGTTATTCTACAATATTAGGGTTTTTATTTCTTATGGGTTTTTCTTTTTACCAAGGTTGATAGCACTATAAGTGTGTTCATAGAACCTAAAAATGGTCATGATTAGTCTGATTTAGGGACTTAAACCACGAATTAGGTAGGTTCTATTCTATGATAAGACAATCTCTGCCACTAAAATTTCACATGGAAATACCTAAAAACAATAGCCTCAAAAGAACTATATTAATTAAACAAGTTGTAAGAGTGATGGAATCCCAAGAAAGAATTTAGAGTTTGGCATGTTACTAAAGCAAGACAAAAGCATACAAAAGAATACAAAGAGGATAATTGCTAGGCATACCTTCTTAGGGATTTACATATATATTCCAAACATATATTTGATTTAGTTTATTATGTAAGTACTAGGAGAGTGGTAGTAGCAACAGCTACATTTATTCACTGACATGCCTTGAAATCTACAATAAAAGGAAGCTTACCCTATAGTTTTTATATTAAAAACTGCATGAAAATCATCAGTAGAATTAGCCTTCTAAGGTGAAGAGATGGAAAGGAAAAGTCGGTCATTGCTTTCTTTTGCCCCCCTCCTTTTTTTTATTTTTATTTTTATTTTTATGTTAAAGCATAGAGAAAGAGAGAGACCCATGAATTTTGCTGGGAAAGGACGTGTGTGAAAGGAAAGAGTTTTCACACAAGAAAGATTCAATGTTTTTCCCCTTTCTTTCTAGCAATGGAGCCCAAACTTGTTGATTTCAGTGCTAAAAAAGATTATTGGTACTCATTCACTGCGTGAATGAGGTACCAAAGACTATTCTTAGGGCCTATTAAGCTAACTTTGAACCAACTATTGAACATTGCCAACTACTAATTTTGGGCAAATATGAGTGTTCAAAAATCTAAGCCCGTTTAGAATCTTGAAGTCAGGCTCTTATTGCAGTGGTAGGTCCAAATAGAACAACAAACTTTATTCAAATTTGCCCCTGGGCTCTTCAAAATAATCTGCAACTCCTATGTACAAAGAATGCTGAACAAAGATAATTGTTTAGACGGATAATTATTTACAATTTGAATAAGGAACTAGGATTGTAAGTCATGATACATTAACATGTCTTCTGTAAACAAGTTAAGCATCGCTAAGATTGTCCTTCAGCAAATGTACGTAACAAAGGTTCAAATCTCGACACTTCCATTCCACTTCTCAATGACAAATCATTGTTTCTACGTTGCACTGTTTTGGCTACTGCTTTTACTTTCCCTACAATTGCTGAAAGCAGCTGAGCTGGTTCATCATATAACTGAGCTCCAGGTCCAGTGGAGAACTCTTCCCTTTAGGCGAGAGTTTCCTAATTTTGAAAACAACTGTACTACATTCTCAGCTGCTGTGTCGAGATTAACCAAAGCTTCCTTGCATTCAGCTATTCTTTCCAGGGCTTCATTCCGTTCAGAAATACATTTCTTTTTGCCTGTTGCTTCCTCTAATTCATTGCTCGTTGAATTTTCTGTGACTGGGCATTTAGTTATTTCATCTTGACACACAGCATGATTCGGGCTAAGCAAGCTCTGAGTAAGGTTCTTCATGTCCTACAAAGAGCACCCACAACCAGAAGTGATTTGGTGTACTCTCACAAATGATATAACATAGTTCTTTAAGACAGTATGAAATACATGTTTGCGATATTACATCAGATGGTCTGATTTATATGTGCTTAAAGAAAATAGGATAGGAAAAAAGACAAAAAGAGAAAGGTTTCTTTGTAAACGAACTATGTGCCTGACATGCTATAAGTGACCATGCTTCAGGAATTCAAAATCTTGATGATACTCATCAAGTGAATAAAACTATGCTTCAGTACTGTTTGCTTTTCCAAGAATGTTGCTTTGGTGTATTTATTTGCACAAGAAGATGAGTCGAATTTGTATAACATGAACAGACAAACCTGTTTAAAAGAATCATTCACTGGGAATAACTGATCCTCCGATTTAATGTGGGAGGAAGATTCTTCCTCACAATTCAAAGTGTTTAGACCAAAATTTCGAATGGATGTCTAAAAGTTTATTGCAGCCCCCGCTATAGTCCCTCCGTACAACATACTGTGCGGAGAATCTTCTTCTCATTAAGCCCAGAAAATTATATGTACTGTTGCATGCAACAGTACAGGTGCGGTTGTACAATTGTGGATTTGCATGTCGGTGCTCAAAAAGTAGCAATTACTTAAATGTGAATTGCTCCCGTGTTCAATATTCAGAGAACCATGCTCCAATACATCCTTTGACAAGTCAGGTTGCAGGGCAAGATCCCATAACCTAATAGTGCAATCAGCGGAGCAAGTAGAAAAAAGAAACTCCACCAGAATAACCCCTACCAGCACATGCAAGAGATGGATCGCGCATGTTTTCACAGCAGAGATTCATGATATCCCATATGCATGCAGAATGTGAAACTAGCACACAGCACCTGGTTGCCTGGAAAAATACAAAAAAATTTGGTTGCTTCCAATAGTAATTTAATAAAAGATCCGAAAAAAAAACAGGATAATAGAGATTGAACCAGCTCAGCAGCTACTGCTACACAAAAACAAAAACAAGAAAAAAGGATATAGGCAACGCTAGGAAACCAATGAAAAGTAAGCGGAATAAAGTATTATATCTTACACTGAGCAATTACCTCATTCACATCATTAATGTCCCATATATACAGACTGTGATCTCCATAACAACCACCGGAAAGCAGAAACATTGATGAATTCAAAATTTGAGCAATGGTGGAATCCAATTATCAAGTCAATTATATAGTTATTTCCCCACCAAGCTTTTCTGATGTTGAGCACTGACTAGCAATTGCATCGGGAAGAGCAGGGGCAAGTTGAATATCCAATGCAGTGGCTTTAACATCATTAACAGTATATCATTTTCTCCATTGCACTTTTTGACCTTTGAACAATGGAGTGTTCCAGCAAATTTAAGAGTCTGAATGGTAAAAACTTGCACTGCTCCATTACTGCAAGCACAAGCAATCAACTTGTGAGACGTGGATAGTGCAAAACTTTTTTCAACATGAAAGTGAATTTAGGATTATTACAAAAATATAGACAGGTAAAATATCACAAAAATGATTTCTATACAAGTATTGGGCATTATATTCAGTGCAGACACTATCATGACTTGAAATAAACTTATCCCAACGATACTTCTGTGCCTGTTTATCTTGCCTGAATGCAAGCAACTTCTGTACTTATTCATATCACATTTCAGTTTTTCAGGAGTTGAACGCTACAATAAAGATTAAATTTAACCTAGCTGAACCAATTTTGAAACTTTCCAACACAAGCCAAACCTTCAGCATACCCATATTTGGGTTGAACCTTGGGGAAATTCCTGGGATTTTCCTTTCATTAATAGGGTCCATTTTAAACCAGCAGCATCTTTCAGCCGTTCACCCCCTACCAGCATTTTACTTCGCGAGGAAACTTGGTTGGCAGGAAATCTAATATTAAAAAAATAAAACAAAGAGCCAAACTTAGCCTTCAGGTTCGTTGACTTTGTTACTGAAAGCCTAGAATTGACAATATATAAAACGCCTGTAATCGTAAGGAGCAGAATTGAACTCATGAACCATATTTAAAAAACTCCAATGCACTGTACTTCAATTGTTCTTAAAAGCAAACTTTAACCTGCATCAGTCAGTGCATATATAGTAAAACTTTCATCAGTCCGTTCGTGATTTACAAAATATTATCAGTCCAGGAGGCAGATATGACAGAGACAAACAAACTTCCTTTCTGAATGCCAAGATTAACAGGCTTCGCATGTATAGTCAGATACTGTGCCTTTGTTTAAACTGTCTGGATGTTGGTGAAATTTTATCTACGTCTTAAAATTAAAAATTAAAAAGTTAAATTCATAAATAATTATTATATAAATAAAAAGTTTAACCTTTCATAATTAAGTGGTTTTGCTATAACATAATTACAACAATAAAAACGTTATGTAAATTAGATACTTAACTTTCTATAATAATTAGATAATTTTATTTATCATGTAATCACAATAATAAATAACAAAAACAAAAATAATTAATACACATATTTATGTAAAATAATTTTAAATTAATTAGGATAAAAAATTATAAAAAAATTCATTTTAAAAAATAAGATTATAATTTTTTTTCTAAATACAATAATATAATTATAGAACTCTTTTTTAAGTATTAAAAAAATACATTCAAATAAGATATTTTAATATTATTTTAAAATAAATTGAGAAGTTACGAAATGATACGAGTTTGTAAGTGATAAAGAATACAGCAAGCACGCCTTCCTATTTATAGTAGGGCTGAGCGATTTCATGGCCAATCAACTGTAGACTCCCGAATTTCTAATTGAATTGCATTTGATAGTTTCAATTTTCAATGCTATCGCCAATTACCATTTTCAATTATAGCCCGCTCACATGCTCCGATCTTCGATTGCGGCCGCTCATATCCAATATTCTCTCACTCTAAGACTAGATTGAAAATCAATCGTCTCTTTACATCATTTTTTTTATCTTACTATTTCATGGCACTTATA
>JAXCLQ010000003.1:1755949-1808963 GCA_035584115.1 Cedrela odorata
TGCAGCTGACCAGAAACTACCTGCAAAATCTTTGAAGTCTCTCCCTGAAGCTTTCTTCGTTTGTGAATCAAGATCTAGGTGGTCTTTCATTGGCTTTAACTCTTCTTCCAGAACTGATTCTTGTTCCTCTTGTTCCTCTTGTTCCACTTCTTCTTCAACAATTTCCTCGACTTTTTCTTCAAAAACAGCTACATTAGAACTCGATGTGCATACATTGGGTTCATCTACAACCCTAATGTAATCATCATCATTGTCTTCTTCGTTCTCGCTCTCGCCTTCGCTTTCGCTTTTACCTTCTTCTTTGGACTCCAAGACCGGACCTTGAAAGCTGGGTCTTGCAGAAGACCCCAAATTTCTGCTATCAGTCTCAACAATCTCTCTATTATGTTCTCTTTTATAAGGGTTTCTCTCGTCGTCTTGGTTAAACAACGACCAGAGCGTATTTCGAACCCTAACGTCACAAGATTTTCTCTGAGGCTCAAAAACACCGCTAAAACCCTCGTTTTTAGACGCTGAAAAAGACTTGGTACGACGAAGCTCCGGAAAGAAGGGGGGTTTGGAGGAACCTCCCCCACCAACAGAGGGCTTGAAAATGGACTTAAGTGCAGCGGCCGCGGTGGAGGAAGTGGGGGGTTTGCGTGATGAGGAGGATGCTGAAGAGGAGTGATCTAAAACGGCGAGACGCTCGCAAAGGCATGAGGGACAGAAACCGGTGAAATGCTCATCTGGGTGACGGTCACAAGAAGTAGATGGACGGTGGGGCTGCGGTGGCTGCGGTGGTGGTGGGTCGGTTGCTGGATTCATAACCGGCGTCGTTTTGTAATGCCAACTCTTGCTCTGGTCATAATGTTACTTACTGAGACTTTAGTGAGCGAGTGAGAGAGAGAAAGAGGAAGAAGGGAGTATTGAATGTGAAACTGTTTGGTTCCAACGGACAGTGAGTGTGTTAGAGACACTGAGAGGGAGAGAATGACGAGAGGTCGGGGGAAAATTAAAAAGAAAACAAAGGAAAAAAGAAAGAGAGAGAAAAGAAAAGGAAAGAAAGGAAAGGAAAGGAAAGGAAAGGAAAGTGATAATCTCCGCGTAGAATTTAGAACGGTGAATTATCATCTAGATCTATGAGTTTCTCGAGTTTTCATTTAAGTACTCAAAGTAAGAAGAGATTGAGAATTCATTTGATAAAAATTATTAATTAACATCATTCATTGTGAAATTCTAAAATTAAGGGACCTAAACGTTATTAGCCTTTTGAATGCCCCCACACAGACACGCACACAACACTGGACTCATTGTCTGTCTCTGTCCAAGCTTTGCTTTCTCTTCTCTCTTCTCCTTTTCCTGTTGTGCTTTTGTTTTTTTTTTTTTTTCTTTACTTCTCTGGTTTCTAGGCACACTCAGCTTATGAAATTACTGTTTTGTGCATACCTGATAAGGCCCTGTTTGGCAACTCCATCACTCCCATTAATTATGGTTTACATTTAACCATAACCCAGTTGAAACAAGCTTCAATTTGACAAGTTGAGGTTAAAATTTCCATTTTTTCTTTGAATTGTTTCAGATAAATTAGATCAAATTACATGGGTACTTAAAATGCTAATCTGGGTTGTTGTGGTTTAACTTTGTTGAATTCCCATTCATAGTTTCGTTGATGCTTTGGATTTTCAAAGATTCCTGTCGACAGAAAAAGCAAAAGCAAAAGCAAATCACGCCATCACTACTAGATAGATAGATAGACATAGAGAAAGCAAGAAAGAAGAAAGAGGAGGAGGTGGTGTTGCAGTTGCTGCTGCTGCTCTTTCTTCTCTCATCACATTTCGCTTTCTTTCTTTGTATTATTTATCTTTTATCTTGTTCCTGTGTTCTCTTTTTGTTTTTCGGCTTCAATTTTCTTTTTCTCCCCCAAACAAGTTGGTTTTCCCACTTCGGATTTATTTTGTATCAGATTCAGACCAGTCATGTCTGTCCAGTGGGTGAACAAAGTACAGGTACCACCACATCATCGGAGACCAACTTTGTCTTATTAAACGGTGTCGTCTATCCTCTTCCGTTTTCTTGTATCAATAACATTTTTAAAAAATAATTTGGGATTTTGGCTCCTCAACCTTTTTCCCTGTTTTGTTCGGTCGACGACTTGACGTCTACATGGGACTTGAGCGTGCTTTTTGTCTTTGGGCTTGTCCCTTTTAACTTAACTTGCCTTTCCTTTTCATTTAATGGTAATTATTATTCATTAATAATAATAATAATAATAAATTATAAGTTTAAAAAATAATTAATTAATTAAATTAATTAATTCTTAAATTTAAAAATAAAAATTATTAATTAAATTGATCCATATAGAATGGTTAATGAGTGCTCCACGTGTCTACGTACGGATTACGTTTGGAGTAGTAGATGCATTTCCATGATTGATGTATGGCATTGTATCCGTATCATGCATACGCAAATGACACGTCATCTAAAAATCCCTTGATTATTAGACTGGATTGTTTATTTAGACAAACATCACGCTTTTTACGAACCGCGTGTGATGCACGTTCTGATATCAAAAGACAGGCAGGCTGTTTGGAATGGGACCTACCACCATCTGGCCTAGTGCCATCCTGGCCATTGATTGTATTTGAAAGCTTCACTAGTGTTTTACACGTGTTGGTCTTGTTCGCACGTGGCATCACGTGTTTATTTATTTATTTTGTGTGTCAGAATCACCACGTACGTATTTCGAATTTAAATTAATGAATTGAGTTTTAAAATATTAATTAATTTATAAAATAAAATAATTAATTAATAAATATCAAAATCACCGCATTAAGTTTGAGAAAAGGAATAACATGAAAGGTAAAGGCATAATAAATAAAAGTGGTAAATTGAAGATGTGATTGATGAGTAATGCATGCATGCATGTAGGCATTGATTTAAAGGGATAAGTAACAAGACTTCTGCCGCTAGAGTCACGAGATACATAACATAAACCCGGCGGATTAGGAAGATCGAAGCCAATAACTTACTGCCATCTGTCTCTGCCGCGGCTGCCACCACCATCACCACCATCTGTTTTCGGTTGCACATTCACGGGGTGGGTTATGATCATTTGTGAACATGAATAAAGAGATGGAGAATATCAGAGTTGTGTATTTATTGAGAACACCACTTCGTTATTTTTTCGGTGTTGGTGGTGGGGAAGAGACTGCATGAAAAGAAAGCCAAATGCCCAAAACTGTATTATTCTTATTACTGTATATATATACATACATACATGTGTGTGCATGAATTCTCGTACGTATTGATTAATTGATTCTATTCTCTCTCTAGGGTTTTGTCTTTCTTTGTAGGGTTTTATTTATTTGGACATCGTTCTTTCTCCAATGTCCAAAATGGGTATAAAAATATAGATGTATATATGCAACTTTGTAAGTTTAGTGGGAGAGAGAAAGAGATATGGGACAAAAATTCTATCATCTCCGAGCTGTGGCCCCTCTTATCCATATGATCCCATCAACCAATTTGTTCCCACCATACATTGATGTAGCTATTGTTTTCAAACACTTTTCTTTATAAAATTTGTCCATATGTTTTCTCGATTTTGCATCATTTTTGATACTGTGATAGTCCAACTTAGTCCCCACATTCTTAAAATTTAATTAATTGTACATTATAGCTTACTTGAAAATAACCCATATCATGTCTCACTCCAATCAATCATTTTATATATGTAGAATGTTTGTATAGTCTTTTGGTAATACGATGACATTTGCTTTTTGTTGGTATTATTGATTTGCTCTATAGAGAGATCATGCATAACCTCGTTTGTGAATGGACATTGATTATATATTTTTAGTAGAATAAATAGCATATTTGGTGGCAGATTATCCGGTTAATTATAGGGTTTAAGAACATAAAAAGACAAGATCATATGCATATATAGCATATGAATTTGCAAGAACTAATAAAAGTGTTTAAGCAATTGGATATGTTTGTTTGATATTTATGGGTTTCGACAAATTCATTTGTCTTTTTTCAAAGAAAATAATTGAATATGTTGATCTCAACACTTTTGGTTTTGTTAAATGCATGCTCAAGAGAAGAAAATATTTTTATTATCTCTACACTTTTGGTTTTGTTAAACAGTAATACTCTTAATTAATCTCTAAGTATGAAATGAACTTGGAAGAAAGTTTAGCATTATGATCATATATCTATGTGGCCTTTAAGCTTAATAATTCTTACACACAAACACTCATAATATGATCAATTCATAGTATATATCGTAGCAGGAATCAAGATCAGTTTACATAAAAAGTATAATTAGAATTGAAATGTTGTGACTTTTAATTTAAAATTATATCCATCAATAAATACAATCATTAAGTTTCCAATATAAAGGAATGAATACATGATTGATATAGGGTAGTGCGTTTGGGTTTCAGATTGAAGCCATTGGAGGGTTCACATATATCTGAAAACCAACCAGTGTTATTGTCTTGTGTCATTTATCTTATGTATTCCTGTGGATCAATGACATGGAAAGGAGCTGATTACAACAGTTCAAGCATGCATATAAAGATTAGTAAGACAACACTGCTTTTATGGATCTGAGAGAGGCAATTTTTTAAGTTTGTTATCTGTTCTTTTATGAAGAACTGAAGATTCGGTAGTCAGACTAGTAGTTTTGTCTCTCTGAAGCTTTATGCAGTGAGAATGAGCTTTCTCAATTCCCTTTCTTTAAAATATTTGTCATCTTCTCAATCAAAACCAACAAGAGAAAATTTAGTTTCAGCCTTTGCATTGCATATCAGTATATTGAATTCAAAACCCTAATCAATAATAAAATTACAAGAAAGAAAAAAGCCCTATTTGATAATGATAGTATCGCCCAATGGTAATATTGTTAGGGATCTTATTTAATAATTATGTATTATTATGATGTGTTGATACTTGATTAAGGCTATCTAATTATGCTTTTATCTCATAGTTACAGCTAGATTGAGGCTGATTTGTGGAAGCTTTTGGGGCTGTAAAGCTTAAACTTTCCTGTGATAGAATTTCAATGAGTCTAAAACATTGAAACAAATATATGGTAATCACAATAATGCAAAGGGATAAACATGCGCAACCATTAGAGTCCACAAATTTCGCCAAAGATAATTATATCAAATAATGGTGTCTTATTACACACAAAGATCATAATTGTCTATAATTACACAACCAATATTCATTAGATAAAGCTATATTCTCTCCTTGACACATGGTTCTGTTTAGAGCAAATGGGTCTCTCTCATTTTCTCAGAGAATAATCTGAAAGGAAAATTCAATAGTTAAAAAGAAAATCCATGCCTAACTGTTCACAAAAGTGAGAAAAAGGCAGAACCTCATCATTACATAAAAATAAAAAGGAGGACATCTAATTGAATCCTCAGTCCCCACATACAAAATGTAAAGAATGATAACCCACTTTAAACAAAGCATTCAGTTTGGTCCCAACATGCCTTTGCTGCACAATTTTCATTCACATTTTGCCCCATTACAATGAGGTACATTTAGGTTAAACTGTATAACTTAGTCATAAGGGATACAAGATCCTACAACATTTGTGACATAACATGAATTTGCAAAAGATGGATAGTTCTTATACAGAATTAGGGTTTTATTTTTTATTTTTTGGGTTAATTTTAGTTCATCTTTTTATTTATTAAAAGTCAAATAAAATTACTTTATTACCCTTTATAAATAATAAATATAAATAAAAATATAATAAAATATCATTATAATTAAAATAAAATTAATCATATATATATTTTTTACAGAGTATTTTTCTCTTTTCTCTCTTTGTCCAGCCAACCATCAAGGTCATTCTCTCATTCTCCTAACTTCTTATTCTTCTTTACTCTCTTTGCCCAGCAAGCCAGTCATTCTCTCATATCTTCTTTGTCTCTCTCTTCTTTTCTTCTTTCTCTCTTGGCCCAGCAAATCGATCCCCACAGGCCACTACTCAGCCTGTGACACAGCCATTGCTCAGCACAACCTGTGCACATCCGCAACGAATTTTTCTTTATTTTATTTATTTATTTTGGATTAAATTAATTTGTTAAATATAATATTATAAATTTGCATTATTTTTTACTGTTTTAGTTTAATTAGTTAATTTGATTACTATGATTATAAATTATGGATTTGGATTTATTATAAATACGTTTAATTTTGGGTAATTAAACGGAAAAGAAAGAGAAAATAAAAAAGTTATTTATTTATTAATATTTAATTACGATTTACTCTTACATTAATTAAGGAATAATTACTTTCCATAAATTAAATTATAGCCCATTTTGAAAATGATTGGGTTAAACTAAAATTAACTTAATTTTTTACCTAATTGATAGCAATATAAGCTTGTTCATAGAATCTAACAATGGTCATTATTTGTCTAATTTAGGGAATTAAGCCACGAATGAGGCAGGTTTCTAATTTATAATTTCTATTCTATGATCAAGACAATCTCTGGCAATACTTAAAAATCATAGCCTCAAAAGAACAACTATATGTAATTATACAAATTTAATGGAATCCCAAGACAGAATTTAGAGTTTGGCATGTTACTAAAGCAAGACAAAAAGCATACAAAGAGGATAATTACTAGGCATAACTTGACCTTCTTAGGGATTTACATATATTACAAACACAACTTTGATTTGGTTTGTTATACAAGTGCTAGGAGAATAGTATTAGCAGTAGCAGCAGCTACATTTATTCACTGACATGCCTTGAAATTTACAATTAAAGGAAGCTTACCCTATAGTTTTTATATTAAAAATTGCATGAAAATCATCGGTAGAACTGGCTTTCAAAGGAGAAGAGATGGGAAAAGGAAAAGTTGGTCTTTGCTTTCTTTTGCCCCTTTTATTTTTTTTTATGTAAAAGCATAGAGAAAGAGAGAGACCCATGAATTTTGTAGGGAAAGGATGTGCGTGAAAGGAAAGAGTTTTCACACAAGAAATGTTCAATGTCTTTGCCCCTTTCTTTCTAGGATGGAGCCCAAACTTGTTGATTTCAGTGCTAAAAAAGATTATTGGTACTCATTCCACTACACAAATGAGCTACCAAGGAGTATTCTGAGGGCCTATGAGCCATCTATTGAACTTTACCAACTG
Source organism: Cedrela odorata (assembly GCA_035584115.1). NCBI lineage: Eukaryota > Viridiplantae > Streptophyta > Magnoliopsida > Sapindales > Meliaceae > Cedrela > Cedrela odorata. The sequence goes on from JAXCLQ010000003.1 coordinate 1,763,095, forward strand.
GGCATTTTTTGTTTCTTAAATCTAAGCCCGTTTAGAATCTTGAAATCAGGCTCTTATTGCTGTGGTAGGAACAAGTAGAACAAGGAACTTCATTCAAATTTTGCTACTGGGCTCTTCAAAATAATCTTCAACTCCTGCACAAATACTGCTGAAGAAAAATAGTTTGATTAGACGGTTAATTATTTACAGATTGAATTAGGAATCAGGATTGTAAGTCATGATACATTTGACATGGTTTTGCATAAAGTTAAGCATCGCTGAGATTGTTCTTCAGTATCTCAACAACCTTTTGAGATAAACTTTCAGCAAATGTACCTAACAAAGGTTCAAATCTTGATACTTCCATTCCACCACTACTCGAGGACAGATCATTGTTTCTGTGTTGCACAGTTTTGGCTACTGCGTTTACTTTCTCTGCAATTGATGGAAGCAGCTGAGCTGCTTCATCATATAACTGAGCTCCAGGTCCAGTAGAGAACTCTTCCCTGGAAACCAGGGTTCCTAATTTTGAAAACAACTGTACTACATTCTCAGCTGCTGTGCCGAGACTGACTAAAGCTTCCTTGCATTCAGTTATTCTTTCCATGGCTTCGTTCCTTTCAGGAAAACAGTTATTGTTGTTTGTTGCTTCCTCTAATTCATTTTCTGTTGAATTTTCCTTGACTGGGCATATAGTTATTTCATCTTGACACACAGCATGATTCCGGCTAAGCAAGCTTTTAGTAAAGTTCTTCAGGTCCTGCAAAGAGCATTCACAGTCAAAAATTTTAGTGTAGAGATTCATAAGAGTCATCTCATATATAATATATTGTAGTTTTTTAAGATAATACGTTGTCCTCTTACAAATAGTTCTTTAAAACTATATGAAGTATATATTTGCATTACACCACATCAGCTGGGCAGATATATACGTGCTTAAACAAAATAGGGAGGGAAAAAAAAACAAAAAGAGAACGTAGAGTTTCTTTGTAAAAACTATGAGCCTGAAATACCACAAGAGTTCAAAATCTTGTGATAATCATCAAGTGAATAACACCCTGCTCCAGTGTTTTCTTTTCCAAGGATGTTGTTTTTGGTGTATTTATTTGCACAAGAAGATGAGTCGAATTTGTGTAACATGAATAGACAAACCTGTTTAAAAGAATCTTTCACTGGGAGTGACTGATCCGCTGAATTAATGTGGGAGGCAGATTCTTCCTCACAATTCAAAGTGTTACGACCAAAATTTTGGATGGGTGTGTCAAAAAGTCTCTTGGAGCCCCCACTATAGTCCCTCCGTACAACATACTGTGCAGAGAATCTTCTTCTCACTGTTGATTTCCTTTTCTCTACCTGTAAGCGTATAATGCACAATTAACATTCATACAACACTCAACAAAGCCTCACATCCTAGATATGTAAGACAAAAATAAAAAATTGACAGAAATCAGAGGTTGATGATTGGCAAAAAGCCCAGACAGTTATAAGTACCGTAGCACGCAACAGTACTAACCGTATGTGTCATTGATAAACTGCCAAAATGCTGCTTGAACAGATCACCGTCTTCAGATTTTATGTGACATGCGGTAGTATCTATATTCTCTTGCCCCTCATTCTTTTCCAAATACAAGTGCTCTGCCACATGAGCAGTGTTCTCATTACAGGCGCTCAAATTTGTCATTTCAAATTGATCACTATTCTTGTCAAGATAATCAATGTTATTAGGACTAGCTTGTTTGTTTGTAGCGGCACCCTGCCCATGACCACCATGCCAAGAAGAGCACTTACCATGTCTCAGAATCTTAAGTGGGCCTTGAGCTGCAAGAAAATGTTGTCATTAGAAAAAGGAGAAAAATAATCTTGGGACTGAAGTAACAAATATGACTTCTTTTTTTCTTTTATAATTTTCACTTGTATTCACAATATCTGTTGATGCTTGGCATTTCGTTAGGTATATTGAGCTTCAATGCAGTCCTAGTTAGGATAAAAAAAAATTCTCTCTATGAAGACATTAGCATCAACTGTTGCTCAAAAAATATTATTTGCCCTCATTTGGATATGATCTAAACTTTGGAACCACAGAGCAAAGGTTCATCTAAACATAAATAACAATGAATGCAAAAAAGATAATCAATGAGCCACAACATTGCAATATAGGATATGCTTGGGATTGAGGTATTGTAGCTTTTAATCTACCCAGAATCACAAGATGTTTAGTAAAAATGGGTGTTTACCAAATACTTTACATGTTATGCTTTCAATGTTAAATAGAAGCACATCGGTCCTAAACGTACTCTTAAAAAATATGGGGCGAGAAGAGTTCATTCTCTCTGCCTTAGACAGCTGCCACTGTGTAATGAGATCTCTTGGACCAACTTTATGAAATCAATTAATGCATTTGGTATGAAATTAGATGATTTTAGTAACTTTGATTTCAATGACAAGCGGAGACAAATCACAACAATTGTGGTATTGAAGGTAGCTTAACTTTCAATTCAAGAGATTGCCTAAACTGATGAAAATGGGCAAACATCAGCCTACATGCTGCAATGGAGATGATGATAACTTAGATAGCTGCAATGTTTTCCTCTGACCCTATTGCAGAAGACAATGTGCTCCACAAACTAATATCTGAATATTATATAGTATTGCATTGTAATCATCATTATTCAAATGTCAATTTGTGTCTTCAAGTCATCAACATCATCCCCAAAAATAAGTCATAGTAACCTAGTTTTCAAAATTTATTGCCATTTTTGTCATCTATGCCACCATTATTGAATAACAAACACAAGAAGAATCTGATGTAAACAGATAGAATTGGCCTTACACAAACTTGGAGATGACAGCGACATCTTCACATTTTTTAAACTGTGCACCTCTGGGGAATTCAGTAAATCCATACATACAGTATACACAGTGAGCCAACGTTTGTCGAGGGCAAAGCCACTGAGTGCATATGAGAAACCATGAGTTAATAGAGCACCTACCATAAAGGAAGAGAATAAGAAAATCATTGATGAATACATTGAATGCTAACCTGATGGTGGTCTCTTGTGGTGATGGTGAGCTTCGGCTCTTACTGACATCAGAACTTCTGGACAAGCTACTGAGGCATGAATTGCTGTCTCCCAAATCATGATTGGATGGAGTTTGAACTTTATGACACACAGAAGCATACCCCGCACCATCACCAACCAAAGGCGACAAATTTTCTGACTGCTGGTGGCAAGCAGTGGTAATTCAATATGAAAGAGATTCAGAACATTTAAAAACATTGAACAAACTTTCAAATAAATATATACACAAGGAAGCAACAAGTTCCTACAAAAGTATATTGAAAAGGATTTTTTTTCTGACACAAAAAAAAATGATAAGATGCAATAAAAAAGTCAAGATAAGAAGGTTAAGATAACTTATGATGTAGGACAAAATAAGATTAAATTAGGTTAAGCAGTTTTTTAAAGAAACTTGTCCTCGAGTTTATCTGGTGGATGAAACTAGTAGTGCAGCATCAACTTGGAGCAATAAACAGCATTTGACAAATGGTCCAAATATATATCTATATATATATACACACACAGTAGACCAAGCCAAAGAACTGAAACATAGCTATTAACACCCATCAAAATGATAGTGTACTTTGACACTTTTCCAGCACATGTTGAACCAATGCATACCGTAGATTCAAAGATGCCAAATAAATGGACTTAATGAAGAATTGGGGCCATTAATGAATCTAAAAAATTCCCAATATATAGAGGCTAGGAGGATAAAAAGATAGGGATCCATAATTAAGTGTACAGAAGTGAAACAGACAGTATCTTTGTTTTTCTTAGACATCAGAATGCAAATATCACATGTTAGGAGCCTAAAATATAAATTACCTGGGCTGAAGTGAAATCAAGATTCCTAGAGACAATGGCTGAGCTTGTTACTTTGTCTTGGGCCCACTTTGGAAGTCTTGAAATGCTAAATTTGAACGCTGAGGTCAGTTGGGGTTTGCCATCTTGATAGGACAGTTCTTGTCCGACTTGGTTGAATTCCCCCATAAATGACATATCTCTTGGGTCCATTCTGCATTTCTGGTCTTCCTCTTTACAGAAAATGATTTGACTTAAAGCCACTGGCTGGGCCAAGTTTGTTGGAGACAAAACACCATAATTTTCCTTCACTCTTTGCATCATCCTAGAAGCCAAATGACAAGGGACTTTCCATACAAATATACAACCATCACCCCCAACCTGAATACATCAGTAAACTTAGAAGTCTGTATAATAATGGAAAATTGAAGGTCACATTATCATTGTGTTGTCACAAAGTAGTCTAAAAGAATTCCATAGATATGACTTAATATCAATAATGAAATTAATCACAACAGGAACTTACGGAAACTATGTGCTTGCAATCAGGTAAGAAAATGACACCAGTTATAACTTCGCCATGCCCCATGGCTTGTGAGACCATCTCTCCACTGATAAAGTCATACAAGCAGATAGACTTGTTAGAGTAAGAGCAAACCAGGTAAGTGCCGCTTGGGTCCATTGTAACCTGTAAAAAAATTAGGATGTCACAGCATAACAATATGATGGAGCAGAACGTTGCTGACTGTTAATGTAGCTCACCTTTATCGGGTCTCCAAAATCTTTATCTTGCTTGAATGATCTAATAAGCTTTCCAGCAGCAATGTTGAATGAGTTTATCTTCTTATCCTATGAGTAAACAAATGAAGAATAATAATTAGATAATCAAATTCTTAGAACCCAGATTACAAGAATCCAATAAAATCTACTAATTCAACCAGCTAAACAATTGATTTTGTCTACTTGACACACATGTAGAGGTCCAGTTTGGCTGGTCGAACTAAAAGTTGACTGTGGAAGCCATTCCAAAGCACAATTATGATATTTTGTTACTCCTGAATTATTGTTAAGATGCTATTTACCTGCCCAACAGTAATGACAACCTCCATTGTTGGATCTATATCCATGTCATATACAGTTCCATGAGATGCCAATTGTTGATGACGACGTGAAATCTTATAAGCACTATTGGTTACAAAAACATCACGGAATACCAGAGACCTGTGTGAAAGGAAGAATAATGTAATCTTCAAAGGCAGCTGGATACTCCATGTGACTAATGTTTTATTTGATTTAAATGGCTAACTGAAGCGCCAATCAGATCAGAATTGGCTTCATAAATATCTTTAGAAGCAGGATCATTTTCATCAAATATGAAATAAAAATGAATCCCGATGTTATTTGATTTTTTGAAAATGATCAGATGATGCAACAAAAATAACTATTTCAAATTCCATGCAAACAATATAAAATTGTTCAAAGTGGAATCTGAATAAACATGGAATGATTTCATCTTCTACTCAATCCAAATACTCTTAGATTTGTGGTTTGATAGAATTGTGATGCAATGAAAATTGAAGTAATAACATCATACCTATCAGCACTACAACTCAGAATCTTATGGCCATTGCAAGTAAATTTCACAGCAGTCACGGCCGCCGAATGGTCATCAATACTTTCAACAAGATCAAAATTCCTGACATAAGGGAAGCCTAGTTAGCATACACATCTAATGAGATAAAAGAAGCGTAAAATTTAAGAAGTAATACCTTTTAACATCATAAAGATGGATTGTACGATCTCTTCCCCCAGAAGCAAGGAAGTAATGGCTGTCCACGACTTCTTCTGAAATATCGTCTTTTTTGCTTGACAAGCTGAAGCTCAATGAGAGGATCTCTGCATCATGGGCATCCTGCACAGTAGCTCATATTGTTCATAATAAGATGAACAGAATTTGAACACCAACCATATGAAAAACTTAAATTTTGTGCTTAAGATTGCTTATTTCTTCGAGCAATGATTTTAAAGCAAAATGTTCATCTGAAGTTGACCTTAAAACAAGTATAATCAGAAGATTTTAGGTCATAGATATGAAGGTTTCCCACAAAATCACCGGCAGCTAAGTACTTTCCGTCTGAACTAACTGCAATCGACCGGAACCCTTGAGTGCTAACACTTGTCTCTATGGTATCACGATCAAAAATCCCAGCACTTACTACAGTTCAAATAGGAATAGAATACCAATAAGATGTAAAGGGAAATTTGGATAAATTTTGCACACAACCGATAAGGAAACATTTTGCAGAGCTTCAAAAAGTACACACATCTGTAGTACGTCTGTGGATTTGCATGTCAGTGCCTCAAAAAGTGGAAATTACCTAAATGTGCAGTGCTCCCACGTTCAATATTCAGAGAACCATGATCCAATACATCCTTTGACAAGGCAGGTTGCAGGGAAAGATCCCATAACCTAATAGTACCATCAGCGGAACATGTAGAAAAAGAAACTCCACCAGAACAACCCCTAGCAACACATGCAAGAGATGGATCGTGCATGTTTTCACAACAGAGATTCTTGATATCCCATATGCATGCAGAATGTGAAACGAGCACACAGCACCTGCTAGCCTGGAAAAATACAAAAATATTTGGCTGCATCTAATAGTAATTTAATAAAAGCACCGGAAAACAAATGGGAGAATAGAGATTGAAGCAGCTACTGGTGCACAAACAAAAACAAGAAAAAAAAAATAGGCAGCTTTAGGAAACAAATGAAAAGTAACCGGACAAAGTATTAAATCTACACTGAGCAATTACCTCACTCACATCATTAATGTCCCATATATGGAGACTGTGATCTCCATAAACAACCACTGCAAAGCAGAAACATTGATGAATTCAAGATTCAAGCAATGGTGGAATCCAATTATCAAGGCAATTAGATAGTTATTTCCTCACCAAGCTTTTCTGATGTTGAGAACTGACAAGCAATTGCATCAGGAAGAGTAGGTGCAAGTTTAAAATCCAATGCATTGGCTTTAACATCGTAAACAGAATCATTTTCTCCATTGCATTTTTTGGCCTTTGAATAGTGGAGTGTTCCAGCAAATTTAAGAGTCTGAATGGTAAAAAGTTGCACTGCTCCATTACTGCAAGCACAAGCAATCAACTTGTGGGACGCAGATAGTGCAAAACCTTTTTCAACCTGAAAATGAATTTAGGATTATTACAAAAATATAAACAGGTACAATATCACAAAAATCATTTCCATACAAGTTTTGAGCATAATATTCAGTGCAGAGCAGATACTATCATGACATGAAATAAACTTATTCCAACGATACTTCTGTACTTGTTTATCTTGCCTCAATGCAAACAAATTCTGTACCTGGTACTTATTTATATCAAATTTCTGTTTTTCAGGAATTAAAGACTATAATAAAGATTAAATTTAACCCAGTCACTTCTTTTAGCTGTTGACCCCCTATAAGTATTTTACTTTGCAAGTAAAATTTTTCACTGGAAATCTATTATGAAAAAAATAAAACAAAGAGACAAACGTACCTTCAGGTCCACTGACTTTGTTACTGAAAGCCCAGAATTGACAATATATAAAATGCCTGTAATCATAAGGAGTAGAATTGGACTCAATAACCATACTTCAAAAACTCCAGTGCACTGTACTTCTTCAATTGTTGTTAAAAAGCAAACTTTAACCTGCATCAGTCAGCGCATATATAGTAAAACTTTCACCAGTCTGTTCGTGATTTACAACACTATTATCAGTCCAGGTGGCAGATATGACAGAGACAAATGAACTTCCTTTCTGAATGCCAAGATTAGCTGGCTTCGCATGTATTGTCAAAGATTCTGCGCCTTTGTTTAAACGAGTCCTTGGAGATGACCCAAGTTTCCAGAACTTCAAGTGTTTCTTTCCAGCAGTTACAATGAATTTTGTATCTGATGAGAAACTCACAGACGTAATGGCAGAACAAGATGAATTTGCTTTAAGCTTCGTAACCAACTGCACACTCCGCCAACTCCAGAGGTAAATGTATCCCCCAACAGTCACCAGATGTTCCCCTTGAAATAAAACAGTAGCCAAAATATGAACGATTGAATAAACAAATCCAAAAATTTTTTCAAAAAAGAAAGCCGCAATTTAGCTTTTCTGAGTGAATTATTGTAACCAACCATCAGGTGAGAAAGCAATGCATTCAACTCCATATAGATGCCCTTTCAGTTCAGATATAAAGGCCAGAGTCGTGCAATCCCACACTAACACTGCAGGTTGCGGCCCTGACTGCAAAACCATATTAGATGCTTCCCAACTCTTTACCAAATATATAAAATAAAAAGGAAACACAACAATTCAAAGGTTAAATTCTAAATTTGTAGTTGAACTTTAGTACCTCTCCAGCAGCTACAAAACGGCCGTCGCGTGACATGGCGACGCAGCTGAGAGGCTTGGGCATTCGATGAGACACCATGAGATGCGATTGAGTGCTTGAATCCACATCGTAAACCACAACAACACATCCCGCCACGTAAGCACACTTAGGATTTGAAGTACTCGAGGCCAATCCATTGCAATTTCGAGTAGTCAATCCGATTATCTCTTCCAAAATCATCTGCTAATTTGAAAACTTAGATTAGGATAAAATCAATAGGTGCGAAATTGAAATAGGGTTTTGAATAGGAGTAACGGAACGGCGACATACCTTTGAAGATGATTCTGGTTTCTTGAGTTTTCGATTTGGTTTCATTTTGAATGAAGAAACCCTAACCTAATCAGAGAATCAGAAATGAAACTGAAAGTGAAGCTGGAGGGGAGAGACGAAGAGAGAGAGAGAGCGGGAAATCTGTGCAAATGGAAGCTTTTAAATTTGGTTATAATAATAAGAATGAGTTGGGCTTCATTTTAGCCCGTGAAAGGAATTGGCCCAATCTACGTCTTTTCCAATTTTGTACCGTTGTTGTGTTGTGATTCACGTCGCCGTCGTGCCGAGTGCCCCCACTTACAAATTGTTTTATCAGTTTCTCTGTCTTCTTGTATATTTTCCAATAATATTTTAATCTCAAAATAATAATAATAATAAATTTTTAAAAAAATTAATGCTGTTAAAAAATATTTTAAATATTATTTTAATTAATATATAATTATATTCTAATTTAAATACCATCTTTAGTACTAAGAGTTAGTAGTCAAATAAGTATTTTATTTTATCCTTTATTTTAATATTATATAATTACAATATTACTCTTTAATAAGTTAATTTCAGGGTGTAGGCAATAATTCATGATTGTTTTAAAGATTACTAATAATGAAACGGCAATCAAAATTAACTTTTATATTTTTAATTTAATTTAATAATTATAATTAGGGGTGACAATTTTTAATATAATTCACTAAATCGATAAAAATCCGACACAAATTTACATGTTTGAGTTGACATAAAATGATATTATTTAATATAATACAATTAATAATTATGTTAAATTCAAGTTTAAAGTTATAATATTACTAATTATTTAAATTATTATAACGTATTAACTCATTTATAATTTAATACATTTATTTTATATTTTATATATTTTTACCAAATTTAATTATATTTATTATATTTTAAAATATATTTAATTATATTTAAAATAAAATTAATATATATATATATATATCAAATAATATAATTATAATTCGTTTAATCGTTTAATAATAATATTAAATTAAAATTTTAATTATTTAATATAATTACTAAAACGAGTTAAATTCTAGTTGATTTCCTTCCACTACCCAATTCGAATTTTGAGACAAAAGAGTAATTGTCTTCCAAAAGGGCAGAAGGGGACAAGCAAGAAATAGTGTTGTAGTTGGGCTCCCCCTTTCTTCTTGTAGGGAGAAAGTACTTCAAATTTATTATTATTCAATAGAATTCCACCTACTTCGGAGCACGACATTATATTTGTTCATAATTAATTATAAATAAAATCTCATTCACACATGGTGAGATCATGCATTTGTCACATAATATTATTATTATTTAACTTTAATCAACATATTTCATGATCCTCGAGCCAATTAATTTGGTCATTTCCCTTTAATTTTCTATTAACCATGTACAAATTTGTATTTTCTTTCCTTCAGTCAAACCAGACGTGTCTGGTTATTCCGGTAACCGGTAATCCGGTGGTTGTAGGAGGAGTTCAAAGAGGGTTGTTAGGTAATCTAAAGAATTAGGCAACACGTGTTGTCACGTAGGAGCGTTCGGTGTTATGCATAACAATGACCAACCATGTTAATGAACGAAGCTACCCTTGCAAGGGCTTTTTCTTCTCTCTCTGAAACGACAACTTCAATCCCGCCTGCATTTATAGAATTTCATGTAACGTTTTCCACATCAATGGTCATTTATTTATACAATTATTAAACTTGCAGAAACTCCTCTGATAGTTTTTGTACCATGGCGGCTATACCTCTGCTGCGTTCTTCTTCTTCGTTGAACCCATCTTGTTTCTTAAACTCTCAATCAAATTTAACCAAGTTTAGAAGAACCCAGTTGGGATTTAAGCCCGGAAACTTCTCGGAGCCGATTAAATGCGGGGAGAGTTTGTCATTTTTGAGAAGAGGAGAGGATACGAAGATGCAGCCGCTGCAGAGAAGAGGAAGCATCGTACGGTGTCCGGCGGAGGGAATAGAGAGAGGAATTCTGGTGGGAAGAAGAGGAGAAGCAAAAGTTCTGGTGCCGGAGAGGTACAGGGTGGCGGCTTTACTAGCATGTGTCATGTGTTTGTGTAATGCTGACAGAGTTGTCATGTCAGTCGCCGTTGTTCCTCTCGCCGCTAAATTTGGTTGGTCCAGCTCTTTTCTCGGCGTCGTTCAGGTATTTTCGCTGAGTTTGTTAGTTTTGATTCTTTTTGACGATGAATGGTTAAGGGGTTTTTCGTTTTTCTCGAGAAAATTCACGTTGTATGGTTCCTGGAAAGTTTAGTTATGGAATAAAATGTGGGAATTTTTTTGGAAAATAATTTTATTTTAAACTATTTTTAAATCAATTCTAAATTATTTTTATCATTTTATATAAAATAATAAATAAATATTAATTTAAATAATAAAAATTATTTTATTTTAAATATACGATGTTAATATATTATTTATTAATTATTTTTTAAATATATATAATAAATAATAAGTGATGAAATTAAATTTATTTATAATAAAATTTATTATAACAAAATTTACATAAAATTATAAATTAAAAAAAAATTAAAATTTTAAAAATTTTAAAAAATAAAAATTTAAATTTAAAAAAATTATTAATAAAAAAATTAAAAAAAATATAATGCATATTGTAACACAACATACTATAACACTAATGTGAATAACACAAACGTACAATAATGTGAGGATTGTAATGTATTTTTAGATATAACACTAATGTGAATGACACGAACGTACAATAATGCAAGAATTATAATGTAATTTTAGGTTAAGCGGCGATGATAAAATTGTTAAAATTTTGTAAAATTCGTATATTTATTAAGAATGATTTAGAATTAATTATAAATATAAAAGGAGTTTAAAATACTATTATTTAAAAAAAATCTAAAATATAGAAAGAGTTGGATACCAAATCTTTTAAAAGATTTTATATTTTACTCGTAAATTATAATCACTAAAATGGTTGAGGTTGGTGAGAAAATGTGAGGTTCGCCGCAGCTTAGAATGTCAACTCAGCGCCAGATATTTTAAAAATGGGGCGAGGGGCCGGAGTTGTGGCCCAGACGGAGGTATTGTATTGATTTGGTTGCAGATGAAAGAAAATTAAATGGAAGTTAGGAAGTTAGGGAAAGCAAAGTGACAAATGCGTTTGCAGATCAGAATTCAGAAGTAAGCGAAATGAATGGACCTACGTGGACGGACCACTTTGATGGTAGTCCTAGTAAACTTGGGCAACTTCCCATCACACAAATTTGCTTATCCAACCTGATTTCTCTTTTTCTTTTATGAATGGATTTTTTTAAATAATATATATATATATATATATATATATATATATATAAATGATGAGTTTTTAACGAATGGCCAAATGTTTAGGCCATTTACATGAGTTCCAAATTTCTTAAATTTTTGAATCAAAAATTCAAAAATTCAAGATTTGGACGAAATTATCTTTAATTGGTGAGTTGATAAATAGTATTTTAATAAATTATGATTTAATAAATAATATTTTCTCGATGAAATTTATCAAGAATAACTAAAGGGAATTGATGAACAATATTTCTTCGATGAAATTCATCAAGAACACAAACATGAGTTTATGAACAGTATTATTTCGACGAATTTCGTCAAGAGAAATTAGTGTTAAAATAGTTTTTCTCGACGAAATTTATTGAGGAATACTGTTTATTATACAATTAAAGATAATTTCGTTCAAAAGGTAAATTTTTAGTCTCAAATATAATAAAACTTTAAATTAGATTATAAATGTAAATAGGTCTAAATATTTGACCATTTTCGTTAAAAATTCATAAAAAATTGCTTAATTTTATATAATTTTTTTATACTAATTTATCAGTCATTAAATCTATAAACTATCAATAGTTAAAATTAAATTTACCATATATAATAAATACATCATAATTAATGTATATATAAAATAAAATCTCAACTATTTAAATAAGATTTAATTTAACAATTTAAAAATTTAGAGTTCTTGATCTTAATCCGTGTATATATATATATATATAATAAAAATTTATGATTTTCAGTTCTCATTTATTTTTACGGAAAATAAAATTATATAGTAAAAATAATAATTTTTTTTTCTTTAATTGTTCAAGGTAAATGAGAGTAGAAAAGATATTTCATTATGTTATGTTATTGTACAATAATGGGGACTAATAGTAATTTCTAAAAATACTTTTTGTATGATGTCTTTTGTATTTAACCCAAGCATTCAAGTTGTTAAATTTGATACTACATACTTGGATTGCAATTGACAATGAATATATATTGTGTTTACCAATTCTACAAGGAATGTGAAATGTGAATGATGTTTTACAGTCTTCATTTCTATGGGGATACATATTCTCATCAGTAGTAGGAGGAGCTTTGGTTGATAAATATGGTGGAAAAAAAGTGCTGGCTTGGGGTGTGGCCTTGTGGTCTTTGTCTACAATTCTCACTCCATGGGCAGCCAGCCATTCCACCGCCAGCCTCCTCGCCGTTCGCGCATTTTTCGGACTGGCTGAAGGCGTGGCTATGCCTTCCATGAGCACCCTCGCATCAAGGTAATCTCACCTTAAACCTCACTGAATGTCTTTTATTATTCAATTATAAAAACTATTTCGATGCATCAAATGCAGTTAGAGTTTCTCTTAACGAGTATCCTATAAGCACAAGCTAACGTATAGCTTTTCTGAATGTGGATTGTGTATGTATTGGTTAGGTGGTTTCCAAGCCATGAAAGAGCAACTGCAATTGGAATCTGCATGGCTGGATTTCATCTTGGCAATGTTGTAGGCTTACTTCTTACACCAATAATGTTGTCAACAATTGGGATTTCTGGTCCTTTCATTCTCTTCTCGTCTCTCGGGCTGCTATGGTTGACAACATGGGCATCTTCAGTCACCAGTGATCCTCGCGACAGCCATTCCGTCAGCAAATCAGAGCTGCGATTGATCCAAGCCGGAAAAACAGATTCGCTAGTAAACAAAGGAAACCCTTCATCTCTGCAACTCTTATTATCAAAATTACCAAGCTGGGCTGTTATAATTGCTAATGTAACAAACAATTGGGTGAGTTTTTTTTTCCCTATCATTTGCTTTGGTAAATGCTTTGAGATTTGCATCGACACTTTTGAACATGCTGAAATTCACAGGGATACTTTGTTCTTCTATCATGGATGCCTATATATTTCAAAACCGTAAGTCACTATTTTCTCAGCATTGTTAAATTTCTGAGTCTCCTATATGATGTAGTCTAAGAATTGTGTCTTACATGTGGAAAGTTCATGATTTGGTTGTCTTGGTAAACGTAGGTGTTCAATGTGAATTTGAAGCAAGCAGCTTGGTTTAGCGCTGTACCGTGGGGGACAATGGCAATTTGTGGCTACATTGCCGGTAAAGCATCGGATTCCTTAATCAAGGCAGGATATTCTTTGACATTAGTTCGGAAGATAATGCAGGTAACTCCTCAGTCAAGCTCATAATCATATTATGCATCTCAATTCTGCTGGTTCATTCTCATTTCCATATTTTAGTTGAGATTTAGAATATTTTCGTCACAATCTGGGAACTGATGAATGATCACGAATTTAACAGTCAATAGGTTTCATTGGACCTGGGGTGTCATTGCTCTGTTTGAACTATGCCAAGTCACCAACAGTTGCAGCTCTGTTAATCACAGCTGCCCTGAGCTTTAGCTCTTTCAGCCAAGCTGGATTTCTCCTCAATATTCAAGTAAGTTCATCTCACCATTCAGTCATATGACAAATTCACTCAACCACAACACTTATAATCATTGATGCTTAATAAACTTTTCCTCCAATTCACTACGGTTTCCTCAATCAGGAAATAGCCCCAGATTCCGCGGGATTTCTCCATGGTATAGCAAATTCAGCAGGAACATTAGCAGCAATAATCAGCACAATCGGAACTGGTTATTTTGTTCAATGGCTGGGATCATTTCAATCATTCCTCACAGTCACAGCAGGGCTCTATTTTGTTACAACCATCTTCTGGAACCTGTATGCTACCGGAGAGCGAGTCTTCTAGACATAAAATTTCTGGAGACACGATTCAGCTGAAGAAAATAATGAACATAAGTTGATTTTAAGTAGTCAAAAATTTGAGTCTATTATCTCTTAGGCATGAATATGGTTTTGTTGGAAGAGAAATTTGATCATCTACAGTCATTCTTTGTTAGTTAATTTGTGCACCAGGCACAAATGTCTTTGTGTAATAAATAATAGTGTGAAATCCTATTACAAATTATTTATAAATTTTCTGCCCTAATTCAAGTAAATTTTCATTCTTGTCGCTGCACAATTTAAGTTTCTAGGGTTTTTGATCGACCAATTTTCAAGTCCATTTACATTTGTAATTCAAGTTCTAAATTTTTTATATTTAAAATCAAAAGCTTAATATTTAAATAAAATTATTTCTGATTATAGTATTATTGATGAATTTCGTTGAATGAGATTAATATAAAAACCGTCTCTTTGACGAATAACTTATTAAAAAAGACTGTTTTTACACTAATTCCTTCGACGAAATTTAATTTAATAAATTTAACAAAATTTTAGGTTAGATTAAATTTGTTAAGGGGCCTAAATATTTTTTCCGTCAAAAACCCAAATTTTTAGAATCCACCGTTGCCTCTTAATGATATATAAAATTTGTAACACTAGTAGAAGGTTGTATCAATTGAATAACGACTTAATATAATACACATATCATATGATAATATTAGGTCTTCCTTATATAGTCATCAGATAAATTTTGAACAATACAAGAAAGGAAAAAACATAAATCAAGACCTGCTGCTATGTGCCAAATGTACCATTTATGTTCACATGGTGAAAATAATAAAAACTTTATTATAAAATAATCAGAGTGAAAGAACTACAGAACCTTTTGAAGTGATGATTAATTAAAAAAGAAGAAGAGATTATTGGGCAACAAATTGCAAAACAATATAACACAAATGTATTAAAATGAAACAAGACTTTCCAAACCACCAATCATCACATAATTCTAAATAATGGTTATCTGTAGAACCATTGCAGAAGAGACAAAACCTACTTTGATTTCTTCACATCATAAGGAGTGATAGCAGACAGTTACCATGCACCCTTCAAACTGAATACAACTCACCTCATGTTTTAATTTGTTAGATTTCAGATTACATCAAAAACCAACTCCAGACATTAGGTGAAAACTGATAATTCAGTTCACAAATTTGTTGGTACAAATTACAGTCAAACCCAGATAAGGATTTTAGAGTTTTGTCTCCTATTTTATGTTCTGAGTCACACGCTCAAACTCATCAGTTTCTTTTGCCAATCAAATCAAAACCTAGATTGAATTCAAAAAAATCAATATCCTGATAGGGTTTTCAAGAGAATCAATTTTTGTACTGCTTAAAGATATGAATTTCAGGAACTTGGAAGAATTTTGGGCCTTCTATGTGAGCCAACACTCAAAACCATCAACAAGGCGATGGCACTTTGTGGGGACACTCACAAGCACTCTCTTTTTGCTATTGTCAATATTTTTTAATTATTGGTTTGTGATCTTTGTGCCAATCTTTGGTTATGGGCTTGCCTGGTATAGCCATTTCTTTGTTGAAGGGAATATTTGTGCAACTTTTGGGCATCCATTTTGGTCTCTTTTATGCGATTTCAAGATGTTTGGATTGATGCTTACTGGGAATATGGACAGAGAGATCAAGAGGCTAGGAAAGAGGCCTGTTTTGCAGGTCTTTTGATCTTGATGTAAGCTTCTCTGTTTGTTCATGATACATACATGTATATGTTTTTAGGATGCTTCCAGTTCTAATCAAACTTACATTCGATGTTTATTATTTTTAGTTTATTTCTTGTTTTGATATGTTGTAAATATGTTTGCTTGAAATCAAACACGATTCATGAGTTTAACAAATTGGCGAGGGGTTTCCAAGCAGCTTGTCTGTTGGAAGATGTTAACTTTATAGTTTAAGTTCTTCAGTTTGCATAGAATTTTCTGCCCCTTCTCAGCAAAAGAACGGAAATATCATGTTAAATTTATAATTTTTGCAAATGAAAATTGACCATGAAATTGCTATGTTGATTTTATTGCAAAGTTTATGGTGAGAGAGTGATGTTTGCCGAGAGTTTGTGAATGGTATTATTTCTAGATTAGATTACTTGTTAGGCTAAGACCGAAATTTGTTCCAAGAACAACCAAAAATTGGTGGATCTAACCAATAACACTATCCGTAAATCAGGAATAAGTTGCAAGCAAATGCAGATTCGCATAGTTCAACACTTCAAATGTATGCTTGCTTTGGTGGAGAGACAATCAATTTTGATTTTTCGGAGTAGGCACATATAGCCTTATCATAGAATTCAATAATGTTCGTTTAGCTTATCTTATCTACTAGATGATGCCTATGAGAGAATAAACCAGGCACACACCTCATTTCAACAAAGCATATTCTTTGCTAGCTTCAAGCATACAAATTTGTTTTTACGTTTCTAAGTTATCTAGATGGAGCCATGTCTATGGCTTGCAGCATGCTGAGATGTAAAGTGTTACTTATTTAGAGTAAGGGGTGTCTAATTTAACCCCAGAAACTTTAAGAGCAGGATTCTTAATAACGAGTGCTTGACAGGTATTATGCTGTCAACTAAAGAAACTAACCATATTCTGAGTACCAGATTGGCTAGTCAACAAATTCTGTTGTTTGTTGGTTTAGTAAGAATCTCATGGAGCCTAAAATGATTCTACAGAAATGTTCCATTAAGTATGAATTGTGGAATTCATGACCGTGTAGGTAAAGTTTATTGTTTGTAATTTGACTTCCATGGCCAAATTTTGAAATGAGTTTGTATTCCACAACATAAAAATGTGGATTTTTGAACTAACGAATGCCCCGGACATTGCATCTCTCTCTTGGCTTGTGTTTTATGTGCTGTGGGAATTCATAGCTAATGTCTTTCCCTTGAGACTTGTTTGCTTGCACACTTTTTGCTGGAAATGATATCCCAAACAGCCGTGAGTGCAATTGTAAATCATTTAACACAACGGTTTGGGCTGTTTGGGCTTTCGGACGATGTAATTTTATAGTTTAAAATGTAAAATTTGTAACGGAGATTGTGTGACGTAAAAGGCCTGAGCTCGAGCATATTTCAAGAGGCAAGGAGTCAAGGCAAACATTAAAAATGCTTATTTTTAGATATCACATTTCCAGTTACAGTGGCAATGAAAGGAGAAGAGAAAGAGGCTTTAACATTTGATAAATATCTATTTCCATTTTCTCCATTTGACTATCAGTGAAACTATTAAGTACTTTGTAACTCAAATTTAACTATGTTACAAGTCCCGACTTTCTTGGTCCAAAAATCAATCCAGCTGAGACCAAAGCTTTTCAAGACAGCAAACATCCAATTATAATAAGCTCTGCGAAAACATTTCCAAGAGGATCCAATTTTCAACCTGTCGAGATATCAGCCATGGTTAAGTTAAAAATATCAGTTCATGTCTAGAGGGAGTTGCCATGTCAGAATCTGAAATGATATGATCTCATCTCATCACAAGTCTGTGTTCCGCGAAAATGATGGCAAAGGCACAGCTTCCTGTGGACGAAGGATCACGAGCACACCAAACATCCCAAGCATTGGGAGGACAAGGAGCCACTTAAGTAGTTTATAGTAATACATATGGAACGTAAGAGAGAATTCGTCTGAGAAATAAAGTCCGTTCCTGTCAACCATCTCCACCAACACAGTCCCTGTGGTCCTTACTCCAACTGTTGGCATTTTGATTCTATATTTCCCAGGACGATCAAAGATTTGGTTTTGCTTAATCTTCCTCTCTCCTTGGTAATTGCCAGGGACCAACAAGGTTGTCTGCATGTTTTTAACAGAGCATTCAAATCAATTTAAGCATATTTGAATCTGGATTTAAAGATCTGAGCAGCCGTGGGAAACAACACTTTGGGTAAAAGCAACGTACAGTGACATTATATGGTGCTTGAGATCCAGAAGGGAATCTGTATTTATCTACAATCTCAATCTCCACCCAAAAGTTTTTGCCTTCCTCATCACGGAAAGCTCTTGACGAATGTGTAACATATACTCCTTCGCGGTTGTAACGGTTTGCAACATTGTTTCTTCCTTGGTTACTTGATCTCCATGCCTGAAAATGAGAACATGCAAATAATGTTCAAAATGCTGGGTAAATCTCAAATTAATCATCTTTCAACTAAGGTTCAACATTATCATGCCTTGAGGGGATGATGTGGCGAGGGAGTTGAGAAGCAAAAAACATTGCCATTCATTGTTGTAACAACAAGATCAAGATCATCCCCACCATCTACATTGTCTGCCAGGACCATGCTATATCTGTCGTACAGAGACTCACAATTTAGTTGAATACTGAAAATGAAAAGGGTAGTGGGTTTTGAAGGCTGGGCCAGAAGAGAGATTTATGGCACTAAAGAAAATATCTTACGAAGTTTCACCAATATCAACTACATCAGCACATGAAGTTGGACCATCTATAAGGTACAGGTAGCCATCAAATGATGTTGTAACAAGAGTAAGTCCCTTGCTTTTCTCCCCACGCTTACTTAAATCAACAAGAAGAACTTGATTCATCACCCTTCCATGAGTTCTATAAGGATAAGGGCGAACTTTTGAGCCATCCTTGCCACTAAGAACATAAATGTTCCCTGATAGTGTTGGAACTACTACATCAGTATGACCATCCCCATCAACATCACCTATTGAGGGACCCTGGAAATAAAGTGTGTCAGATAGCTCCTTTAACAAGTAACTTTAACAGGTTTCCAAGTTAAATGTATAATACGTCAGCTAAAACCAAAACAGAAAGAAACATAACTCATCAAGTAGTCCTCAAGCAAATTACCAACTACCAAGCAGAATAATATATTATGGAGTCACAGGAGTAATGAATGGTAAACAACCACATATTTGGGCTTATGACTGGCTAATACATAACTTATACAGTAGTGAGTGAATAACATCTGGTCCAACAAAAATGAACTAAAACACATTACCTCTATTTGTTATTATTTTGGAGAAGAAAGAGATTATAAACACATTTTCTATCAACAGTTACAAATGAAAAGTTATATTCAGTTCTCACAACCACTGATAAAATGTTTACCATTGGATCACATATAAGCTAAACAACATTGAATAAACACACAACAGCCATATACATAGAATTAGGTTTGTGCCGAAAATGAGCAATATTTTATTTACTGGTAGTCTACCAGCAAATTATAATATAATCACAACAACAGAGCTCATGAGTAGACAAATAGAGTAAGTATTGTCAAGAAATTAGATTTAGATAAGCTATGTCTCCTTATCTACAAATTAATTAGTGCACGCAAAGCAAGAATCTGGTTTTATGCATTAGCAGTCAACACGTCTTAAATTAAAAATCATTCCAGCACAAGTTGATATTGGGAAATTGACACTGTAACAAACCTGTGTAACAAGACTCTTCAGATGCTGTTCCCAAATTTCCTTTCCTTCTGCAGTCCATGCAGCGATATTTCCATGTGTATCAGTGGTCACTAGTTCAATTTTGCCATCATCATTAATATCAGCAGCAACAACAGCACCTTGAATTTCCGCCATTTCAAGAGGAAACTTTTCTCTAATTTTGCCTGCACAAAAGAATCTATTTATGCCCCAAATGCTGACCAGAATTGACACTAACTGATACAATCAAAATCTGTTTTAATAAGAAAAAAGTAGGCTTGATCTTAGTATAAACATAGCTTTAACTAATGAAAACATAATCGGCTAATCCCTCTACATTGTTGTAATTTTCTTTAAAAGTAATTGCAGCATGAATTCAAGCATGTCTAAACAACCATATTGATTAATCTTATAGATTTGATGAAAATCAATTGAATAGAAGATTTGCACAGAAGGTTGAATAATTCCCAAGTAGAATATCTTTAAGTGAAAATCTTGAAGATTTGCCTATTTCACCTTTGAGTAAAGTGGATAATGTGCTGGCAACAAGAATTTACAACTTTAATTCTTTACCAGATATAATGCATATACAAAGGCATCAAATCTCAAACTAATGTCGTATAGAGAAATGATGACCACAGGGATCAGTATCCAAACTGGGTGTAATCTCAAAAATGATCAACATCAATTCCTACTGCTTCAGAGGTTATAGTAAACTCATGCCCTAACAACTTGATGTCATAATTCAAATTCAATACCAAGGACATGTTGGGGTAAATATATATAGTAAACTATATTCCAATCACAAACACATTCCAAGAAAGAAAATCAATAACCAATCTTAAGAGATTACCATGATGATCCAAGACATAGAACAGGCCAAAAGAAGTTCCAACAAGAATGTCCAAATTGCCATCACCATCCAAATCCACGACAGTTGGAGAAGAGTATATATATGCACGGAAATTTGAAGAATCTGTACTTAAATCTAGATCCGTGACCCACTTAACTTGCTTTGTATCAAGATTGAAAACAACGATGGCCCCAGCAACGTATTTCCCAATATCAATACCTCCCAGATCCTTCGAATGCTCCGGATCGTCATAATACCTGTCAACTCATAAGTTTTTACTTTTAAGAGTAAAAGCACTAGGCAAGCTTCAAATGCAGAAACGTATGCATAAAAGGTGATCCCAGAATGTGATTGATGACTGATTTTTAATCTGAGATATGATGGCATAACTCAAGTTCACAAGAAAGAGACAAATTTCAATCATTGAAATTTAAATTTTCACTTAAAAAAAAGAAACGAAAAGCAGAATAGTAAGTTTTGACACCATAAATATTACTCACTGATGATCGAAGAAGTAGGAAACAGCAACAATCATTTCTGAGACCCCATCGTTATCAATGTCTGCTATGACCTGTGTAAATGAGACAACTGTATCCGATCAGTGCCATAATAATATCTCAGCTTCATCTATCTAGAACAGCATTATCATGAATGAAGATCACTCACTGGAGTGCACATTATGTGCGAGTCAATATTCACATAGTCCTCCAGTTTCTCGTGTTGCCCTTCGGCCCACTCCTCATCTCCCCACATGGCATCATCCACATAATCATCATAGTCATAACTATACTCATCGGCCAGCTCATCAGTATCACGGAATAACTCAAAAGATGAATCTGCATTTGCATCCAACGCTTGATCATTTTCCACAGTTGCCACATGAACATCCTCTTTATTATTTTCTTTCGACTCAGAACTGCCTTCCTGTGCCCCTTTTGAGTTGTTATCTTCCAGAAGACGTCGCCCAGAGTTTGTACCGTTCTTCGAACTATTTGTTCCAGCTGATGCAGTACTCATGGAAGAATTTCCCATGCTTGTAGGCAGCTTAATGTTCATTTCTGTCTGACTTTCGTTTGTTTTCCTTTCATCACCTGGATTGGATACATTTACTGTTCCAGGATGACTTTCTGTTGATGTCATAACTGTTGCATTGGTTTCAGGCTTACTTTCTTTTGTTTCTACAGTAATTACCACCATCAACTGATCAGAGCCAATTCTCATAAGATGGGACACACTATTACCATTGGATAAAGCTCGAAAGTCTCATAGCAGTTTCAATATCCTCCTACAAGAAATAAAATTCTATAGAAGAAAGAAAGAAATTAAGATTGTTTACGAAGGTATGAAGACTAAGCCCAGGATAATTAACTACACAAATAAAGTCGGCAGGACTTGAAGAGATGCATTTTTTTTTTAACTTTCAACAGTTCCAATTCATAGCATTCTCTACATTTCACAAAGCAAAATGGAAGCTACAATCAAGCAGCCATGTTTCTGAAAAACACATAAAGAGAGAAATTGAGGATAGCAGTGAATTTGATTACTTAACAAGTGGAATAATAAGAAGTTAAGACAGGTCCAGAAAGTACACAGAACTACTCCAAATTCAGGGATCAGGAATAACTTACGGAGCATTGATTCCATCTGAGCAGCCCTTGCCTCCTGAATAAGTAGATCATCATGGACATCTGGATGTGTCCGATCCACTGGATCAGGATGCAAACCCACATACCAATCTTTACGAACTTTCCTACGAGGTACCTCCAATTTATCTGTCATCATGTAGCCTGACACCCTAAAAAATAAATAATAAATAAACAAAATTGCTTTCAGTTTGGGCATTTGGCAATTGAGAACCACATTAATCAACAAAGATCACATAATAACTAGAAAGAATTCTTGACTACCATACCAAAAATATAGAATTACCTGAAAAATAGCACTTCACCATTGTAGGTAGCTAGTGCAATTTCTCTGACACCGTCTTTATCAATGTCATATAAGAGAGGACTGGAATGCACTGATGATTGGTGAAAAGCAGGCCAACCTAATGAAATTATGGCACCACGATGTCAAAGGATTTGAAATATATACATTCTTTCTACCTTGTAATCACATTTCTCCATATATTATCAGGAAACCTTGTAATAGAATTGCCAGTAATAATTACAAATGCAAAAGCAAAATTTACACAAGCAGAAAAGACAACAAAAAAATAATTGCACCTGGCATTTTGTCACCATCAGAACCTTCCAGCACTTCAAGGTAGTGCAAAAAAGAAGGAACCACTACATCAAGCTTCCCATCACTAAAGAGAAAAACACCCAATTGAAACCAATACAAAATCGTTTCCCATCCAACTGATCATATGATAAATTGGCATAATTTTTCCGATTTAACTGAATAATTAATAGCACCTGTTAATATCAGCGATCAAGGGAGTAGCGTAGATGCTAGAGCTGACTTCAGTCTGCCATCTTAGCTCCAAATTTCTAGGGCACTGTGTATTCAGCAACGCTTCCTCATCTCTACAAATAAAACCAAACACACAACATAAATATACAACTTGACAAATCAATCAAGGGAATCAACAAACTGCCAAATAAAAAAAAGAAGTTAAAGAACTCACATATCAGGGTAACCAAGCTCATCGTCGCTAGCCTGTCGCTGGCGAAATTTATTTTGTTCGGAATCGTCACCACGAACAAAATTCAAGAAGAGTAATAAACAAATTAAAAAAACGCAAGTCGTTGAGGATTTCATAAGTTTCACTCCAAAATGACAACAAATTCAATTCCTTTTGAATTGATCGCACCAGAAGAACCCTAACTAGTTATGTTTATCCTGAAAATATAACTCTGAATTATTTAAATTCGGATATCGGTCTAATCGGCAGATCTCTCAGCGAAGACGAAATGAAGAATGTTGTGATAGTCTAGGAGATTTCAACGACATTGGTGACAATTGAGAGTTGACGATGATTTGGAATCGAAAATACAGAGTTTTGGGGTTTTCTATATAATTCCTGAGAGGGGAGGGTTTTGATCCCGTGGCCTGTAAGAGGGGTAAGCCTGATACTGTGACTGGAAAATACCTTTTTTCGAACATATACTTGTTGTATTTATATAACAAATGAAATTAAGTCGAAGTATTTTAATGGGAAATTTTTTAAAATAATTAATTAGAATTTTATTTTACCAAATTAACTAACTATGTCGATTTTAAATAAAAATTAAGACATTTTTGTTCAAAATTAATATGCTTGCTTAAATTAAGACATACGCCCATTACCAATTAACACAGGAACATTCAAAACATATCAGGCTTTAAACTTCTTTTTTTACTCTATTTAAAAAATAAAGGAAAAAAAAAAAAAAAAACTTTCCTTGTACATCAATTAGAACAATGAAACGAATATTATTTTCAATTTTTTATGGCTCGTTCCCACGTCTCACAGAGAGCAGGAACATCAGGATGATTAGGGATAACCAACTCTTACAGCTCCCAGGAATGAATTATAGGAAGAAGACAACAGTATGAGCTTAGAGCAATAATTAATCACGATGTTAATACACTATTATAGCAAAGTGAAACTTGGTTACGGATCTAAAAAAATATGACTAGCTGTTAAAAGCAACTTAGCAAATCACTACATTGTAAGGAAGAAAATAATACTAATAATATACATGCTGATCTTAATCCTATTCTCTCCTTCTTCATCTGGACTGGACTAACTATCAGCAAAATAATTTCAGACCTGTTGTTGATTACCATTCAAGTGTACCCACTGGATCATACCAGCTCCCCAGAGCATAGCACACAATACAAAGATGAAATAAAGGACTAGCTAATTACAGGATATATCTGGGAAAGCCTTAGAATGATGTAAATTTGCTCAACTTCAACCACAAACTATAACGTGCAATCTCAAGCGCATGCAAGCATCTAAAGGGGTATGGTATAGCCTTTAGTACTCGGCCCTTATACTAAAGGTGGTAACCCTCGAAAGTATTGTCAGAAACCTGAGCCTCAACACTACTCCACCCATCACCTCCGTCGTGCTGAATTCGTATGCAAGTGTGCTTTGCTATCATTTCTTATCCTATCAGCATACATTGGCAGGCAAGTGATCTCGTTGATCTCATTCAACAACACCTCCTCAGTGATATTGTCCCTTATACTTCGCATCACCTGTGCTTCCACAAGCATAGATTTATTATTATTCCAGTATGGTTAAAACAATCAAAAATATTAAAGAAAAGGTGAAGAGATGGACCTTTTTGTAGGTATTGAAATCATTTGGAGTTGATTTATCAATTCTGATCCGCATACATTCCCATGTCTGTTTCTCTGGGTTCCAACCACACTCAATGATCTTCCCCGAGTAGAAAGATGGATCATGATCTGCAAGTTTTTGAATTGCTAGGAGTATATAAGAAAAAAGGGCTTTGTATGAACAATCATTGGAATCGTCCCCAAACAAAGAACAATTGAAACACATACAAAACACAAATGTGGAAGCAGATAATTTGGATGCCACATGAACAGAAGAAAACTATATGACTGCCACAATAAAAGTGACCACTATCAAGAAAATCCAGGATGGACACTACCAAACACATTAATGTGACAACTAACATTATTTAGCACTTTGAAAGAAAATCAGAACAAGCCAAATGACAAGTGAAAATATTCTATCCCATCAATTAAGTCATAGATGTGTGCTTCAAGTAAAAAACAAGCAGTAGCATTGAGGAAAGTAAACCTTCAAATGTAACTGAATTCCCTTCCATCAGCCTCTTCTTCCCCCGTTCAAATAGATAAAGTAGCGGATGATTGTCAGCCCCCATCTGTCAACATATACCTTTGTATTATAATCAGATGTTATTGAACGTCATAGTTAACCATTAATGAATAGAGAGATAAATACGCCCAAAGCAATGGCTAATGTTAAGTAAATAAAGTATTATACCTCAAATAGAAAGTCAACTGAGTTCATTCGGGCATATTTCCACTTCAGAAGGCCTTCATGTGTTCGAGGAACATAAGGATCATCCCAACCCTGGCACGGAAATATCATCAGTATCCACTGCTTTACAACCTAACATATAACTCTCAATTTCACTTAAAAACAGTAGTGTTTCTCAGGGTGTTAAATTGAAAAATCTCAGAAAATTACTACAATCCAACTGAATAATTGATTAGGTAGCACAACCTTGACATTATGCAATGCACCAATTTCTTAAGGAATGAAGTAAATCAGAGGCAATATTGTACTAATAAGATTATCTTAAAAGTTGTCAATTCCACATTGCAACCACTTTTAGTAATCCTCAATTACCTGAAAAATAAGACCATCTGCGTCATGCGAAAGCCTTGGAATAAACTCCTTTAGGAGCTTGTTAACAGTGGAGAGCAACCAAAAGTCTTTCCTCCTAACCTGATAAATAAATTAAACAAATCAGTAACCAAACGCAAATGGGGAGGGAAAGGCAGGAGATTGATTGATGCTTCTCAATACATACCCTGAATGGCTCCAGATCATATCTGTAATAAGGATTCCTACTCTGGTAAATATTATGTCGCTCATAATTCCGTGGTTCAATGACTTCTTTCTCAAGCATCTTCCACCGTTCATAGAAAGGCCGCTGGACCAATTTCGATAACCAGACCTTATTGTTAGTATGAATTTAATCTAATATAGCAAAATAACAATCCAAACTATCTCGATATCGAATAAAATAAATTATAACAAAAGAAAAATCATGATGTGCCATATTAGAAAGATTCACCAACAATAATTACTGCATCCTCTTTAGAGTTCTTGAATGCCAGAAGTGATAGCAAAATGGCAACCAGTTTCTATATATTTTACTTTATTGTTATTTTATTCATAACAGCAGTAAAATGTTTAGGACGCTATCTTTCACATTCATGCATGCTAGGATTTATTGGCAGGCCCACTAAAGTCCCCTTGATTGATTTTCAAAATAATTGGTAAACCAAATGAGATGTTATTGACATTTAATATATCCTATTAAGAACCCTATTACTCTAGTTTGAACAAGGAAAGATAATATTTCAGTTTCAAAGACAATTCTTCCCAAAATGAGCCAGTTTCATTGAGCTAAACCAGTTCATTTGCCAACTTACAATGAAAGCATCACTGGTAGCACATACAAGTTCATCTTAGCCAACTAAAACATGCCACAATGTTTTACATTAAGCACAAGCATCAAAGCAAATCACACATCTTTAATCCTGTATCCTTTCCATAAACTTTAAGCCTTAACCTCTTTAACACAGACCACTTCAAGAATCTTGGGAGAAACTAGTTCAGACTTTTAAAATAAACCATATTTAGACCTCACAATCTAGAGATTTAGGTAAGGTGTGACTATATACAGAATGAAAATGTGAGAAGATGTGTCATTTACAGGGACTAGTACAATGCTAAATATCTTCCACAGAATGATTAACAATTTAGAAAAAAATCAATTATTGAGTATCAAATATAAAGGTAGTTGAAAAGATCAAAAACACCAAAAATGTCAACAATTAGACATCAATTGAGGACAAGAGAAAAGAGACCCATGTACATCTACTAGAACAGCACGGACAGCGATAAACTTAGACATAGCTACCTTGTGAAAAGGATTTTTGTAACATTAAATCAGGTGTACTTGTCAGTAGCATAAGATGACACTTACATTGGTGCTTGGCCTAAAGATGACACGGTATTACCGTGTTGTAACTAAACCTAATTTCACACAGTCACGATACAAGCTACATGAAAACTAATTGCATTCCTGCAGTGCATAAATTTTAACAATAACATGAAGCAAGGATCGTGAAATAATTTATCACAATTAATTCCAGACCCAACCTCAATGACAGACACTTGGTTAATTGCCATCATATCATAGATAAGGTATCTTCTCTCCTGCTTCTGCACGTCTGGCAATTTATCAATAATCATCTCCCCATCAAGCAATGTGTAGTGGTGAGTTTTTTCACCTACACCCTTAAAAGTAAAACAATATGGATACAATTAGCTCTATGAAATAGGTGTCAATACCAGGAACATTTCTGGAAGCAGAGATTTGACTACTTACTTCATTTGGGAGTCTACAAGGAAACCTCATCTGAACCCTTCTAAAATTAAAACACCTATCAATCAAATAACATCCATCCATGGTTATAAGCATCATGTATCGAGTCCCATCAGCTTTCCATGTGGCATAATAATAACGCTGCCTTAATAGTTGTAAATTCTCCCTGCATATAATAGAAGAAGTCCAAACTAATAGATTGTAACTAAGAACAAAAAGAAAGTTGTATGAAATAGATTTTTCAAATCAAATCCATCGCATCATGACATTACTGACTACTGACACCAAAAAGAAACAACAGCTATCATACTCTCTCAATCACTCTACATTGGAAATTTCACAAGAAGTTTATCATATCAGGCACAAAATTAGCTCCAACACTCTGTTCTGGTGGAATAACAAAATCAACAGCATCAATACCCATGGTTATGATGCTTCACTTTCTTCATTGAGTCGGATTGGGAAGGTTTTGCTTCATCTTCGATAGATCTCAAACACAAAAAACTAGGAAATCCAATATGAAAACAAATTCAGGTGACCTTTTCTCATCATCCGGAGGACCTTTCAAATGGCAGGTCTTCCACCCTCATTAACCATTACTTTTTACCAATTTATTTCTTAATACTGAATACATAAATAATCCCATAGTCTCACCAAGCAAGAGATAACTTTGGAAAATTGAGATAATCGGAACACAAGGCAGTTTCCTAAGAGCTCCATCAGCACAGACTACTTATACTTTAAATAGAAAGAAAGCTAATCAGTCCTTTTAGTTATTTACTTATATGACAATGAAATGAGGATACATATAATTCAAGCACCCCTAAAGTCTAGCAGGCTGAAATATATTCCATAATAACGAGCTGAAAGGAGAACTACATTCAAACTTCTCTCCACCACCCCAGCCACAACATTCCTTCTTTTTTTTTTTTCAAAAAGAAACTTTAGCTGCAAGATTTTGATGACTACCAAATGTTACTATTTATGTCATATGACCTGAAGAACAGCTGTTTGCATGTTCCAGAGAATATGTGTTGACTAAATCTTTAATACAAAGAAGAAAGAATCTTCAAAAAATTATGATTGAAAAAAAAGATGTAGAAATTGAACCTGTTGAGAGAAACCGGGTGCGAACCTGGAAATTGCATATTACCTCTTCCCTGAATTTCAAGAAAATTAACCAGAGAAAAGCAGTGTTAAACTAAATAGTAACAATGTGCATACCAAGAATAAGGCATAGGCAAGTTGTTTCAAGAAAAAAAAAAATTTATAAGCTTTTAATAACATTCACCTTGATTTGACATAATTTTGGCTGTATTAATGAAAAGTCTAAGGTATGTAAATAAAAAATAAAACAGAAGGATTTATGTGTTCCATTTCTTGGTTCATAGTCCAGTGTCATATGGTTGCCTCTTGTTTCCAGCATAATTCAATACTGATTTCTCGTTTTACAAACTTATTCACTTGAAAACCATAATGGTGCCTACAAATCAGATCAGGCAAGCACTCTAAAGTGTAAGCATAGTACCAACAAAAGCCACCCCACCTCACCTCACCTCTAAATCTATAATTTTGTTTAGTTAAATCAGTGGCAAAAATTGAAAACATTACAGAAAGTCTTCAAAGCACCTACCCCAAAATTCAACTTAAGCGTCTGGTAGCAGAACTGCCGAAAGACGTCTAGTTGGTCATTAGGTATTTCATCTCCCAAAACATCATCATTCGTCATAGTTACCTGCACCTCATTACTCTCCTGAAATAATGAGAATCTAGTAAGAACTGACAACAAGGCAGAACAAATTATTTTATGCATCTATCAGAAAATTCCAGCTAAATCAGTGACACGGTATTAAAGGTATTTGAAAAACAATAAAACAAAAGAAAAAAGCATTAATTTCTATTGATGTAATGAAAATATAACATACAAGTTATATCATATGATTACTGGAATCATTGAGTGCCCCAGCAACATAACAAAGTGTATGAACAAAGATCACATCAAAGATGGCAAAATATGCACAAAAAACATACATAACAGTTTATATTTATTTCTCTACAGTTCCTACTTAACACAAAAAGGACCAAAGAGAAAATAATACAAATAGGAGAAAGGAGGAACATAGAAACTTAAAAAGTAAGGAAGAGTAACAGAATCTTCATCAATTAATTTGGACACATAGCAGATGGGGAAGAGAAGGCTCCCTACTGGCAGAGAACATGAAAAGGATCGACTATGACATACATACACCTATGAACCAGGCTGTTGAAAGAGAACTGAAAAGACAATTAAAATTTGACAGACTCAATATATTTGCAACCAGGAAATTCATCTCTTCATAAATACAGCATCAAAGAAAGGAGATAATGGCTAGATTAAGAAGGAAATGTTCATTTGCCATTTTTAAAAGCTGTTTTCCACAAAGTAAAAGCCAAGTTTCCCATAACCAATAATTCTCATCATATTTAGGGACAAGAACAAACACACATATAGTGCTCTGCATCAGGATCTATTATTGTTGCACAACTAATGCAGTAAAAATTATATAAAACTAACTAAACTTCTCACAGAGTATACACACATGCAAATGAGGAGCTGAAACTCCATCATCGTCATCATCTGGTACAGCATCACCATTAAGATCAAGTTCTCTCTTCCACTCTGGAGTTGAAGGACAAGCGAGTGAGTCAGGCCTCTTTTCATGATAAAATGCATATAAAGCCTCTATGTAGTCATTTTTGTAGATTCCCGGTGGGCGTGCATGAGTAAAAGTTTTTATTGCCTGCACGCAAATCAAAGGAATCCCAAACAATTTAAAAATGAAATATTGATTGAAACTAATAGGACAAGATGAAAAATGACAGACAACTCTAACCTGAGTAACAGACATTAACTGTGAACGCATAAGATAGTGAACAATCATATATCCTGTTCGATTATGTCCGTGCGTACAGTGGACAAGAATATACTTTTTTGAGTGTTTCTGGCGTGAAAGGAATTGACTGACCTGGAAAAATTGATTATGATATATATCAATCATCATATGAAAAATTTTGCTTGCTGAACATAGGAAATTCAATGTGCTAAATTTATCACACAAAAGCAGCATAGAAAAGGTAAAAGAAGTGTAGACATGTATACCTCGTATACGAAGTTATTTACAGAAGCATTATCAGGCACAGCATCTCGGCCCTTGCATTGAATCTGGAAGCAAATTTTTTTAAGAAAAATTAAAAGCCAAACTTTTCAGTCAAAATAATCAGGAAAGAAGGATACGCACCTTAACATGCTTAATACCCTCTTTCTTCAAATCTGATGTTGGGTAGTAACGAGTTGTATTTGTCAAATCAATCACTAAACCAAGCTGTGTGAAGAATAAACAAAGATATATTTCTCTTAATTCAGTTGTCCAATCAAAATGCACACAGACATGAATGGATACGAGTATGCCATGACTTTGCTTACCTTTCTTCCTAAAACTCTTTGTTGATGGAATACTTGTTTAAAAGAGTATCTTTTGCCAGGAGGAATACAATCATTGAAGAATTCACTAAGCGGAACCTTAGAAGGGATTATACAATTAATTTCCTGACCATATGCAGGGCAGTCCAACCAACCTGCAACATAACAAACAAAGCTATTAAAACCTAGACACAATAGTGACTATAGAGATATGCAAACCACATACTTAAAAAAAATTAGAAAAATTCAATATCAAGGAGCATTCACTCAATCCATCAAATTAGGTCTTACAAGGCATTTACCATCTATATCATGACTCCCCAAATCAAAATGTGGACTGAACAAAAAATGTATAAAATTTTGATAAATGGCTGACATATAACATGTCCATTGAATCCCATTTATCCAATTACTTAAAAAGAAAAACAAAAGAACTCCGAGATAATTAAAAAAAAAAACAGTATAACCTTAAATACACTGTGGTAATAAGAAATGCAAGAGCCAGCAATTTATTGTTGACTCCACAGTAATGACATAAAGTAGAACTTTAATACAATGTCATTTAATGAAATTGGATTGACACAGTTAAGAATATACACAACTTACCATGGGGGAGCCTGTTTTTGTCATAGAACTTATAGCTTTTATTTTGAAAATATTGATCATGCACAGGTGGTCGAGATGCAAGCAATGGTCGGTCATCTGGTCGATCTCTTTTCAAGCGCCTTCTTCTTTCTTCACACTCCTGACAAAAAGAGACAAAATCTCTAACCATGACAATCACATGGGGCATTGCAAGCATGGAAATATATCAATTGTTTCAAATAAAAAAGTAGAGAAAAGAAAATGACAAGAAAGAACTCCACCATTCAAGAGACAGATAAAGACCAGAAATTGTTACCCTATTTATTGAATACAAGAAAAAAAAAACCAATGACGCATAATAAAGCACATAATCATCAACATATTGACTTCCAATAGATCATATAAACTGATGATAAAACACATTAAGGACATTTTGTCCAACTTGAGTGGGATCAAGCTCAGTTGTCAATTTCACCTAATTCATAAAATTTACTAAAGAACAAAGGACCACTAAAAATCTATCTATCTATCATGGGCAGGTATGAAAGAACAACCAACATGGTCTTCTATCGAAAAAAGAAAAGAAAAATCAAGTAGAAAGACTGAGAGAGGTGTACCCTCCGATAAATTTCAGCTCCAGATTCTATGTGTTCTTGAGCAGCATATTCTTCTATATGTCCTTCAAAAGTATCCTCATCTTCTTCAGGTAACGGAGAAGCATTTAAGTCCATAGCAACAATCATTCAACAGCCACCCAACAGCATTCACTGACATGAAAGTCTCAAATGCCCATAAGTCTCTCTTTCAAACTTCCAAGAGTTTAAACTTGCAACTACCTGTGCCCATAACAAGAATTATGGCCAAGTGAGCAACAACAGAAATTTGAAGTAAAAGCCATGAAAACAGCAAGCATCCGTGGCAACAAGGACAGAACTCTTTTTACTGCTAATAAGTCAAAGAACTAACTCCTACAATTCTTCATTCGACTAATAAATTTACTTTTTATCAAGTCCTGAAAAACAAAATTCAAACAATTCAAAATTCACCTGTATTCTCACGCGTTCTCAACTCTACAAATTAAACTAAATCAAGACCTGTAACCCTAATTAACAAAATCAAACTCGAATAGCCCGATTTCCATACTCTTAAAGCTTCTAATCAGTAAGAAACAAAATAGCATCGTCTAAACCAAACAAACACGCAGAACCAACAACTCACGAAAAACACACAACAATCAACGACAAATACTCACCAGGTCGAACGAACACGCGATACAGCGGATGGAAACTGATTCCTGTACGGGGGACAAATTAACGACTCCCGCGATCAAGAATCAGAGCAAAATTACACTGTTGTAAGGATATACAGATTTCCAAAAACCTTCCGAGGAGCTCTCGGTCATCGATACTGAAACTTCTCTTTCGAAACCCTAGAGAGAGAAGCCAAAAAAATAGCAAAAGCGAATTGATTAATTCATGTCGAGAGAGAGAGAGAAAGAGTGAACGAGCGCACGGGAGGGCAGTAGGAAATTCACTATTTGTGTTTTGTTTAATAATGCCGAAAGGGTAAATAATAAATAGTGCGCCCAGTTATTTTATCCCTCAGGATATCGAGGACAATATCGTCATTTTATATTAATTGAAAGGACTTTTTTATTTTCTGTTTTATTATTTTTAGAAATAAGATTAATAAATTTTCTCTTTCTTAAATGCTTGAAGGATAAATTCATTTTCTTTTTATTTTTGTCGACATTATGTTATAAACTCAATTTCTCTTTAATTTTTATGCGAGTGAAATTTAAATTATAAAATTTTTGTCGTATTTTAAATAATTTTATAAATCAAATATAAATTATTATTAAAATCAAATTAGGCGGTAATTACGAATATTTACACGTGATTACAGCGGCTGAATTGAGGAACCGTTAAAGTGACAGGACGGTGAAGATGCCAGTCACTCTGTAAGACGATAGTGCCCATCCATCACCGAAAACGAAGAAGCCGAAGATTCCAAATGTGCTGTACTGTACTGTAGTGTACTGGACCACGTGACACGGATCCTCTCCGGTTAGTTATGCTCGGTTCTCTGTTTTTCAAATTAGTCACGTGCAAATTTTTTTCTATTATTTTAATTATTTTTTAAAAAGATACCAACCATTAACTAACTAACTAACTAACTAACTAACAAAGTTTATTATTTTAATTTAGAAAACGACACGAACTCTTCTTATTGTCTTAAAAAATCTTATCATTTTTCAACTGTCAATATCCGACTACAACACGGCGCACCGTCATCTGTTAATTCGTCTTCTTCAATTTTACAGCATCAAACGATACTTGCAAGCTTACACCAGGTATGCAATGGCTTCTTCTTTTTCTCAGATTTTATCTTCAGTCTGTTGCATTAATTGAGATGCATATATCTGATTCAACACTCTTCACTCTTCTGTTCTGTACATATTTCACACTGGCGATTGTTTTATTATTTATTTTTATTTTTTTACTGTTTGAATAGTGTAATTATTTGTTAGGGTTACAGTAAAAACGAGTTCAGAGAGAAGCTTACGAGTTGGGTGCAATTGGGAGTGCTTTTGATGTCAAGCAGAAGCGTTTTTGTATTTATTTTGGAGAGTTTGATTGAATAAGTTAAAAAGGGTTTGTTGGGTCGAAAAAGGTATCATATGTGCTGTTTAAAGTGAAAAGTGCTTTTCTAGGAATTACTTTTTGGATTTTGGAAGGAGCATTGTGGTAGATGCTTTCTAAAGCAATTTGATAGATGCTTTTTACACAAAACTATTTTCCGTATTGCATCCAAGATCTTTAATTTTTCGTTTCCTTTCCGAACTTGAAGCTAGATAGATGCTGCTAAATACTTCTTGGTGATATCAAGTTCTTGCTACCCCAATTGTTGTAAGAATTTGAATTCTATTATTAACTTAACCTTTTGAGATTAAATGTTGTTCAACTTGGTAGTGCACGATTGATTGTTCGATAGACTGTATGATCCCGAGCAAGGTTGCACTACTGTATGTTCAATAGAAACATTTCAATGGACAAATCCTGTGACCATAAATGGGCAGTTTTTATATTGGTACGTTGAATAAGACATAGCGGTCAGTGGCTATTGAGCCAGGCTAACCCGCAATGCGGCTAAAGAAAAATCGAACCAGCATTGGCCCATGTCAACAATACATATGAGCCAGTAATAGATTTGTGGACACGAATTGAGCCGAATCAAAGTAGAATGAATTAAAGGTTTAACTTGTGTATATCCAGAACCGGCCAAGTCAGTAAGATTATTGACCTAGTTAGCCAAATCAGCGGATTTAAGCTAGTTTAATCGTCGGATTAAATAAAAAATTAAAAAAATTTAATAAACCGACTCAAAACTAAACGGAAACTTGCCTAGCTCGATCCGACACTATTTATTTCCACAAGTTGAGCCGATTTCGTATTTTAAGAACTGCAATAATGAACACTCAACTTACCGACTTGGGTCTGTTAGCCACCATTAATCAAACATATATATTATATCATGAGTATCAGTGATGAAAAATGGAGGAGGATTTATCTTCCAGGCTATGATAGGTACATGTATGATTTGTTGGACGTGGGAGGAAATCTTGCATTGTTCTAAAAGTTTCCAATACCCAGATTGATGTATGGATTTTGGAAGATTTTGAGAAACAGGTTTGGATGAAGAGGCATAGCATAATGGCAGTCAATGAACTATACAATGAAGTCTTCCATACCCCATATTAGCAGATTGCCAGATTTCAGAAAATTATGTGCAGTTACAGCCTTGCAAGATGGTAAAGTAATCTTGTTTAGGAACCAAAGGAATAAATAAGCATGATTGCTACTTACATGATATCAATCGATGGAAGTTGAAAAGATATTCATGGCTTGTAGTTTTCTCTTTTAACTTCTTGTGAAAAGGAATTGTTTAAGTGTTTGGTTTTGCTTAGACTGAGTTGTATGTTTGAGTGTTCTTGCTAATTCTAAACCAGTGAATTTATGGGCCTTGATGATTGTACTTGGGCTTTGGGTGTTCGTTTTGTTAATATTAAAATAATAATCATTAATTAAAATAAGGTCTTTATAAATTTGGATACTTGATTTTTTGAGTTTATTATTAATGTGTACGGGACTCAAATTTTATTCCAATTTTTGTCATAAATAATGTGGTATTTGATTAGATGAATGGTGAATTTTTTTTTTTTTAAATTTTTACTATTTATTATACTATTTACTACTTATTTATTGTAGTTGAATAATATATTTTAACGGATTAAATTTTTATAACTTAATTTTTTTATTATTTAAAATAGCAATCTTAATTTTTTTATCATTGATTTATATAAATTAATAGTCGACAAAGTCGACAAATATTATTTAATACCAGCCAACTCAACATTTTTATATATCATTGGATTGTATACATTAATGGCTCAAAATTGATGTATCAATTTAAATAAACAAATTTTAAGTTAACGGAACCATCCTATATTAATATTTGATATCCCATTCTTGTTATTTTAATTAAAATATAAAATTTTGTTACTACAATTTTGTAAACGCTACATTTATTGCTCAAAGAACGTGTTTGAAAGAGAATATAGAGTTGTGATCATGGATTTAAATTTATCGACATAAGTTTTTGGTTGAAAATTTTTTAAAGTACAAATTTTATCTTAAAATAGGTCACTGATTTTCATCTATTGATCTTATACAATCCAATAGTTAAGATTCAAAGTCAAAAAATAGCATATAAGGTTATCAACTTATTCACCCTCTCTAGCATTAGATTTAGGCAATTTCTCACTGAAGATTTTGGAAAGACATGGGTGAAGAACTTCCTGAAATACAAAGATGTAGAACAAAAGAGTCCGCCATGAAAAGCAAGGCGAAAATGATGAGAAGGAACTTCCTGAAAAACAAAGATGTAGGAGAACATTCCCTGCCATGTTTCTGAAGATATTATCTATAAGGTTCTAACCAGAGTTCCAGCTACATAGCTTCATAAGAAGCTCAGTTACATAAGCAAAGCCTGGCATAATTTAATCTCTAGTTCAGAATACTCTGCAAAACAAATGTGAATTGCTGATATCAGCGCCATATAAATTTGTTAGATAAAATAAAAAGTGCTGCAGTTACTACAGTTTAAACCATAACATAAGAAGCAAGTTGAAATAATTTTAGTGCATCTTACAAGCTCTGATTTTTAAGAAAAAAAATAAGATTTTCATACCATAATTACCATCATTTAAATATGTATTGATTCTTCAAATATGTAAACTACATTTTATGCAAACAAGCTAATATGTGTTTTACATGAGATTTATGCACTCTCTGATTTCTTACAACTGCATGAAGCAAAATCCAAAACTTTCTCAAACATAATTCTTGCTCTTTAGCATCACTATTTTTTTACCACTCAATTTTACAAACACAATAGTAAATGTCCTGTTGTACAAATTCAACTATATATATAAATAGTGTTGTTCCACAATTCATCTTGTAGTTTGTAAAAATTTTACGTGTAAAAATATCATTTACTTTTCTATCTCCGAAGACAATTTTATAAAACTTTTTAATTGATTATATATATATATATATATATAGACTCGAAAGAAATTATCTCTTATATTTTAATGTTAAAAAATCGGGATAAATTTCAATATTTTTGAACATTAAAAGAAAATATTTTGAATTATATCATAATTTAGTTTTATTAAAAAATAAAATTGTGCAATTTTTTTTTTGAGAAAAAAACTAAGAAATAAAGAAAAATGATATAACAACAACAATAGCACAAAACTAAGCCAAATGAATTAAACAAATGTAAAATTTGTAAAACCTATATGTCTAGGTTTGAATTCTGCCCAATAAGGAATAAAATTAATTTAGATTTACGTAATATTAAAAACAATTATAAAAAATTAAAGTAAATAATATTATATATAATTAATATTATTCCTTTTTTACTTGACAAAAAGAGACAAAAATTTGAGTTCCATATAAAGTACTCTTACCTCAGTCTCATTTATTGCTTGAAGCGGTTACATCGATTCGCTGCTAAAACAGTGGCAGCCGGCAGTTGGTATATTTCCTTTTCTTTCTTCTTCTTCTTCTCCTGCTTGATTTCTCTTCAGTCTGATGTGTTTTTTATATTTGATTACACTGATTCTTAAGCTGTTGTATATATATTTATTTCACTGTTTCCCTCTCTTGTTACTAGATATTGAAATAGTTTATTCCAATTAGTCGGTGATTTTCAAATTTTTGTGCTGTAATTTGGTTAGGCTATTTTGTTTCGAGTCAATTAGGAATGTCAGTTGTTATCTATTGCTTTTTAAAGCTTAGAGATCAGATGATATACGTTTGTTATCTATTGCTTGTAGATTACATGGTGAAGGGGGTTGTATCTTGATCTTGTGAATTATATGTGCATTTGGTTTATTTCAGCATTTGAGTAAGATCAATTTATGTTTCATCATCTTTCATATGTTTGGAACTTCTCTACTTTTACTTAATTTTCTTTTTAAAGTGATGTAGGAGACCATTACACATTTTGGCCAATTATGTCAGAATTAGGGTTATGATACATTATATTGTATTGAAGATGTCGATGATGGGAATTAGGAATTTGAAAGAATTTTGTTGAATTTTGTGGTGAGGGTCTCATATTCAATTCACAAGTTATATATATATATTTTTTAACTCATTTAATACTACAATATTTTATTATAGAGTAAATCCTTGACTTATCAATACTTGAGTGTCATTTCAAAAAATTTCGCGCTAAATTTGTTATTCTAATTTTAGAAAAAAGTTGAGATTTTTTATAATTTAATAGAAAAGTTTGATTTAGTTGTCATTTTTTCTGTTGAGTTCGTTTAAGAGTCTCGTATTTTATTATGAAATAATATTTTGATTCCTCATGACTTAAGCTTTTTGTTCTTTATCTTTTATATTTTCTGCTAAGTCATAAATTATTTTATAAATATTCACTTTAACATGGCAATTAATATTTATAACTTTATTGAAGACTAAAATTAATACTTCAATCCCAAACATACCACTAGTCTTATAGCCGCAAAAATAAACACTAATACTTAATATCTAGTAACTTATTGAAGATTAAAATTAATACTTCAATTCCAAATATACTCTAGTTTGCAAAAATTAACACTTTAGATTGTTAAATAAAGTTTTGGAGATTGGAGATTTTTTATCTAAAGCTTTTGGGATTAGCGGATGATTGTTCAATGGAAGATAAGGTTCAATATTTAAGTTCTCTCCGCAAACTAATGCTATGCACATGTATAAACTAAAATAAAAATAAATAAAATTCATTCATGGTGAAGGGAGATTGTATCTTGACATTGTGAATTTTATGTTGATTTAGTTTATTTCAGCATTTGAGTAAGACCAATTTATCCATCTAGAGTTTATGCATCAATTTATTTATGCTTCATCATCTAGGGTATATATGTTTGAAAATGTTCTACTTCTACTTATCTTTAATGCTAATGTTGTATAAGACACTATTTATATATTAGAATTAGGTATATGATATCTTATTTTGAAGCTTTCGACGAGAAAAATTTAAACGATGAATAGAAAACTTTTGAAATTAAGTACTTAGGGGAACAAATCTGTATTCTAATTCATTTTTTTTTCTTCTTATTTTCAAAAACTTTTGAAATTTTATATTTTAGCGAGGTTTGTTTTTTTAGCTCATTTACGACTAACTATTTTATTAGTGAATCAAATCCCGATTTCTTAATACTCGGAGAAGAATGTTTGAAAAAATTTCGTTAAATTTTGTCATTTAGGTGTTTAAATTCATATTTTAAACCATTTAATTAATTAATTTTTTTTTGAGTTTTTATAATTTAAGAGAAAAGTTGGATTTAGTAACTGTTTTTGTAGTTTAATTCCTTTAAGAGTCTTGTGTTTTAGTAAGGAATAAAATCCAGCTCCTCAAGACATGAAGAATTCGAGTTATATTCGGATTAATCCCTGTAAAATGGTTGATAATTCTAGTTGTTATTTAGCCTTTCATTATTTAATGATGATAAGATTTCTCTAAGATCATTGTTTTTCATATTAATGATAATTGTCAAGTTAAACATTCATTTTAACTTGACAATTAATATTGATCACTTATCCTGACGCTTATACTTATTTAAGTTCTCTAAGAATGTTGTTCATCTAAAGCTTTTGGTATTAGTGGATGATTGTTCAATGGAATGTACAAGGATCAATATTTAAATTCTCCCCGCTAACCATTGCCATGCATATGTATACACAAATAAATTAAATTTTAGTCCTTTGGTAATCTGGGAATATCATTTCTATGCCATCATACAGTTCAGTATCTTCATCTTGATTGCCATGATATCATTACACTTTTTAATTGGCTTGACTATTTAGAAAGTAATTTCTATTGAAGCTTATTTAGAAGAAAAAATATTTTTCAGTTTCGAGCTGAAGATTTAGAGCAGGACATGGATGAGGAACTTCCTGAAAGAAACAACGTAGAACAAAAGCCCCTGCCGCAAAGAGCAAGAGCAAGACAGAACTGAAGAAGAAGCACCTTCCGAAAAACAAAGAAGTAGGAGAACATTCTCTGCCATATCTTTCTGAAGAAGTTATCTTTCAGGTTTTGACCAGAGTTCCAGCTACATACCTTATGAGAAGCTCAGGTACATTTGCAAAGGGTGGCATAATTTAATCTCTAGCACCGAATTTATAGCCCAGAAAACTCTGCGAAACAAATGTGAATTGCTGATATCAGTCCCATATACTGTTAACAAACGGAGTTATAATGAAGTGAAGCTATTGGAGATGGATGACAAGACGCTTGACTTGAACTTGACAAATGTTCCTCTTGGTCGTATGGGAGAGATTAGATCCAGTTGTAATGGTCTGGTTTTGGCGGAGGACCCAACAAATAGAAAGGTGCTTTGCGTTATGAATTTGCTTGCCAAGAGCTCTCTAACGCTCCGTCAATGCCCTGCTTGCAGAGTTCTGAACGAAAAATGTAGGGCAGCACTTGGGTTTGACCCTTCTGCAAAAAAGTACAAGGTAGTTCATATGTATGCTGATGCTTTTCGTTTCGAGTTTTTCACTATAGTTTTATCTCATAATGCATGGAAAAGGATTCCAGGACCACTCAATGATACAAATGAACGACCTTTCCGCATAAATGAATTTAAATGCGGTGACCCTGTGTCCATAAATGGACAAGTTTTTCCATTGGTATGTTAAATCAGACGAGTACATTATATCTATGGATATAGGTGACGAGGAACCGAGGAGGACCTACCTGCCAGAACATCACAAGGAAAATAAGCACAGGTTCGATTTTTTGGAAATGGGAGGAAAACTGGCATTGCTGTACTATGTTTCCAGCACCCAGATTGATGTATGGAATTTGGAAGATTTTCCGGGAAAGAATTGGAACAAGAAACATAGAATAATGGTAGAGTCGTTAAACAATCCAATAAAACCTGATTTGCCTGATTTTTTTGAAATTATATGCAGTTGCAGTCTTGCGAGATGGTGAAGTAGTGATGTTTAAGCACCGGAACATTAGATATACATCTGTTTACTCTTACTTATATGATATCAGGAAAAGGAAGTTGAAAAAATGCAACATGCACATCAAGCTGGACCGTAGCAAATTTATACACCACCGGAGCAGCCTCATCCTGGAAAAATGAAGAAGAACTGGTGACAAAGAGATTGGCCAGCCTGACTTCTCCCTAGCCATTCATGGTTTGTTAGTTTGTCTTTCAAGTTTTCTTGAGAAGGGATTATTATATGTGGATTGCAGTTCTTTTATTTTCCTAGTTATAAGTTTTTCTTCCTTTACAGTCAGAATATAAATTATTTAACTTAACTTTAACTTGTTGAGATGATGACTGTTGTTGATAATTCTGAATCGGTGAATGCATGGAACTTTGATTAAATTGTATAAACTGTAATATTACATTGAGATGCCACAGAAGCCGCCTCCTCACCCAATGGAAAAATGAAAAACTGGCGTCAAAGAGGTTAACCAGCCTGCTTCTCCCTAGCTATTCATGGTTTTTCAAAATTTCTTTCAAATTTTTGTTAGAAACAATCATTCAATGTTGATTACAGTTCTTTGATTTTCCTTACTAAAGATTTTCATCTTAGTTACAGTTAGGATGTAAATTTAATTAATTTTTTTTTTCTATTGTAACAATATTTTTGGATGCTGACTGTTTATGGAACTTTGATACTTCTTGAATTGTATAAAACTGTACAAAGAAAGCCTTATTATTACAAGACGTATATACAAGAAAACATAAGAAATTGAAGAAATATTATTTCTTAACATATGCTAGATATGTATGAGTCCTGTCATCGTTTTGCAAATCTTGAGTTTGTAAATTAAGACGTTGTTTGTTATTGAAGTATTAAATGATTGCATCTCATTAAGAATTCGAAAATATTTTTAAATCACAACTATTATAAGATAAAAGTATTAAATGTTAAATATTAATAAAAAAAATAAGTGTATCTCGTTAAGAGATTTTGGTACTAAATTATTTTTTAACTTCACTTTTAAAGCACTGCAAAATCATCTTTTTTCTATAAAGAAATGTCTTAGAAAATAAATTTTGTTACGAGATAAACCAACTTACTGTTCAAACTTCGGCATCCTTTTAATCAATTAATTTCTTAATTTAATTTCTGTCTAATTGAATTTAATATTTGTTAGATTCATTCACTCTCAATGACCAAGATTAAAATTTTGCATGTGTATTTAATACACTTTAATTTTACGTGGTATGTTCAGATATTAGGACTCTTAATTTTAAGTAAACAAGTTGTTTATTTCCTAACATAAATTCAATATTTAAGAGATAGAATTCTTGGCATCCTTTCCTTATACAAGCCTATTTATTGTCCTCGGTGCTTATTGTAATAAATGGAATTTTCTTCTTCCTCTTCTTTTCCTTTATAATAATTACATTTTTTTTTTCTGTTTTTATGACAAACACTATTTAAACTGTTTTCTAAAAGCACTTCAAAAGTACTTTTTTTCAAAAAGCACTTGAAAATTACTTTTTTTTTCAAAAAGAGCTTATTTTGATATATGTATTGCAATGTTTTATCAGTTACTATAAAGAGTCAAATATGAATCCGAAATGTTCAAATTAAGAAGCAAAATCATACTTATTTTTAACTAGCCACGAAAATAAAATTAAGGGACAAATTCTTATGCTTTAATATTCTAGTTTAGCCATTATGTAATGGTAAGTGATCACCAAAATCACAATAAAGTTGCTTCTGTTACTACATTTTAAACCATAACATAAGAAGCAAGTTGAAAAATTTAGGAATTTTATAAACCATTTTCTTCCTGGTAGCAGATTTTATTCATCATTTTAAGATGTATTGATCCGATAAATATGTAAACTAACATTTTTAATACAAACAAGCTAAAATATGTTTACATGGGATTCATGCACTCTATGATTTTTTACAACAACATGAAGCAAAATCCAAAACTTTCTCAAGCATAATTCTTGCACTTTAGCATCACTATTTTTTTACCTCTCAATTTTGCAAACACAATAGTATATATATAAATAGTGTTGTTCCACAATTCTTCTTGTAGTTTGTAAAAATTTTA
Organism: Cedrela odorata; assembly: GCA_035584115.1. Taxonomy (NCBI): domain Eukaryota; kingdom Viridiplantae; phylum Streptophyta; class Magnoliopsida; order Sapindales; family Meliaceae; genus Cedrela; species Cedrela odorata. The sequence continues at coordinate 1,806,846 of JAXCLQ010000003.1, forward strand.
AATGTAAAAATTTACTTCTCTATATATCTCCGAAGACAATTTTATTAAAATTTTTAATTGATTATATATATGGACTCAAAAGAAATTATCTCTTTATGTTTTAATTTATACAACAATAAAAGAAAACAAAGCCAAATGAATTAAAATAATGTAAAATTTGTAAAACCTATATGTCTAGGTTTGAATTCTGCCAAATAAGGAAAGAAATTAATTTAGATTTACATAATATTAAAAACAATTAAAGAAAATTAAAATAAATAATATTAATCCTTTTTTAAGTGACGAAAAGAGACAAAAATCTGATTCCTATTTAAGTACTCTTGCCACAGTCTCATTTCTTGCATGAAGCGGTTACATCGATTTGCTGCTAAAACCGTGGCAGTCGGCAGTTGGTATATTTCCTTTTCTTTCTTCTTCTTCTTCTCCTGCTTGATTTCTCTTCAATCTGATGTGTTTTTTATATTTGATTACACTGATTCTTAAGCTGTTGTATATATATTTCACTGCTTCCCTCTCTTGTTGCTTGATATTGAAATACTTAATTCCAATCAATCGGTCATTGTCAAATTTTTGTGCTGTTATTTGGTTAGGTTGTTCTGTTTTGAGTCAATTGGGAATATCAGTTGTCAGTTTTCTAAAGATGCTTTATAATCTTAGAGATCAGATGATATATGTTTGTTATCAGAGGATTGTATCTTGATCTTGTGAATTTTATATTGATTTGGTTTATTTCAGCATTTGAGTAAGATCAATTTATGTTCCATTGTCTTGCATATGTTTGGAACTTCTCTACTTGTACTTAATTTTGTTGTTGAGTGATGTAGGAAACTATTTCACATTTTGGCCAATTATGTCAGAATTAGGCTTATGATTCATTTTCTAATTAATGTTCTACATCAAAGAATTTGAGAAGATGTCGATGAGGGGAATTAAAGGTTTGAAAAGAATTTTGTTAAATTTTGTGTTTAGGGTCTCAGATTAGATGCGCAATTTATTATTATTTTTTAATTTTAAAAAACTTTTGAAATTATATATTTTTACATTTTTTTTTTGTTTAACTCATTTAGGACTACAATTTTGTTAGGGAATAAAACCTAGACATATCAATACTTGAGGAACATTTGAAAATTTTCGCGCTAAATTTGTTATTCTATTTTTAGAAAAAATTGAGATTTTAATAATTTAATAAAAAAGTTTGATTTAGTTATCGTTTTTTCTGTTAAGTTTGTTTAAGAGAGTATCATGTATTATTATGAAATAAAATTCCGACTCCTCAAGACTCGAGGAATTCGGGTTAATAATCCTACTTAGATTTTTTGTTAAATTTTTGCTCTCTATTATTAAATTTTCTGCTTCATCACCACAAGTTGTTTCGTGGCGATTAATATTTGTCACTCACTTTATAACAATACTTAATATCTAATAATTTCATTGAAGGCTTAAAATTAACACTTCAATTCTAGATACACTTCTAGTTTTATAGGTGCAAAAATTGAACACTAATACTTAATATCTATTAATTTTATTAAAGATTAAAACTAACACTTCAATCCTAAACATCATACATTTCAGTATCTTCATCTTGATGGCCATGATATCATTACTACATATTGCAGCATAAATAGAAGAAATTATCTTTCAGATCGGAATTGAAGATTAGAGCAAGACATGGATGGGGAACTTCCGGAAAGAAAACAACGTAGAACAAAAGCTCCTGCCATGAAGAGAAAGACAAAAGTGAAGAAGAAGAACCTCTCAAAAAAGAAAGATGGAGGTAAACATTCTCTGCCATATCTTTCTGAAGAAGTTATCTTTCAGGTTTTGACCAGAGTTCCAGCTACATACCTTCATGATAAGTTCAGGTAAATATGCAAAGGATGGCATAGTTTAATCTCTAGCACCGAGTTTATAGCACAGAATACTGTGCAAAACAAATGTGAGTTGCTGATATTAGTCCCATATACTATTAAGAAACGGATTTATAATGAAGTGAAGCTATTGGAGATGGATGACAAGACGCTTGACTTGAACTTGACAAATATTCCTCTTGGCCGTATGGGGGAGATTAGATCCAGTTGTAATGGTCTGGTTTTGGCGGAGGACCCAACAAATAGAAAG
>JAXCLQ010000003.1:1809063-1826638 GCA_035584115.1 Cedrela odorata
GGAGTCAAAGGGAAACATGCAAAATGCTTTGTTTTCAGATACTATATCTCCAGTTGCAGTGCCAAAGAAAGATAAGGCTTCAACATTTGATAAAATATCTGTTACATATTTCCACTTTCCCAAGTTGACTCTGAGTGAAACTAACAAGTAATTTGTAACTCAAATTTAAATATGTTACAAGTCCCGACTTTCTTGGTGCAAAAATCAATCGATCTGAGACCGAATTTTTCCTAGATAGCAAACATCCAATTATATAATCAGCTCAGCAAAACATTTCCAAGAGGATCCAATTTTTTTCAACCTGTAGAGATATCCATCCATCTTTAAGGTTAAAATATTAGTTTATGTCTTGACCGCGTTGGCATGTCAGGATCTGAAATGGGATGATCTCAGCACATCACAAGTCTGTGTTCCGCGAAAATGATGGCAAAGGCATGGCTTCCTGAGGACGAAGGATCACAAGCACAATAAACATCCCAAGCATTGGGAGGACAAGGAGCCACTTAAGTAGTTTATAGTAATACATATGGAACGTAAGAGAAAATTCATCTGAGAAATAAAGTCCGCTCCTGTCAACCATCTCCACCAACACAGTCCCCGTGGTCCTTACTCCAACTGTTGGAATTTTGATTCTATATTTCCCAGGGCGTTCAAAGATTTGGTTTTGCTTAATCTTCCTCTCTCCTTGGTAATTGCCAGGGACCAACAAGGTTGTCTGCATGTTTTTAACAGAATATTCAAATTGATTTAAGCATATTTGAATCTGGATTTAAAGATCTGAGTTGCTGTGGGAAACAAAACTTTGGATGGAGTACAAGCAACTTACTGTGACATTATAAGGTGCTTGAGATCCAGAAGGGAATCTGTACTTATCTAAAATCTCAATCTCCACCCAAAATTTTTTGCCTTCCTCATCACGGAAAGCTCTTGACGAATGTGTAACATATACTCCTTCACGGTTGTAACGGATTGCAACATTGTTTCTTCCTTGGTTGCTTGATCTCCATGCCTGAAAATGATAACATGCAAATAATGTTCAAAATGCTGGGTAGATCTCAAATTATCATCTTTCAACTAAGGTTCAACATTATCGTGCCTTGAGGGGATGATGCGGAGAAGGAGTTGAGAAGCAAAAAACGTTGCCGTTCATTGTTGTAACAACAAGATCAAGATCATCTCCACCATCTACATTGTCTGCCAGGACCATGCTATATCTGTCATGCAGGCTCACATTTTAGTTAAATACTGAATATGAAAAGGGGAGTGGGTTTTGGAGGCTGGGCCAGAAAGAGAGATTTATGCACTAAAGAAAGATAATCTTACGAAGTTTCACCAATATCAACTACATCAGCACATGACGTTGGACCATCTATAAGGTACAGATAGCCATCAAATGATGTTGTAACAAGAGTAAGTCCCTTGCTTTTCTCCCCACGTTTACTTAAATCAACAAGAAGAACTTGATTCATCACCCTTCCATGAGTTCTATAAGGATAAGGGCGAACTTTTGAGCCATCCTTACCACTAAGAACATAAATGTTCCCTGATAGTGTTGGAACTACTACATCAGTACAGCCATCCCCATCAACATCACCTATTGAAGGACCCTGTAAATAACGTGTGTCAGATAGCTCTTTTAACAAGTAATTTTAACAGATTTCCAAGTTATATGTATAATAAGTTAGCTGAAACCAAAGCAGAAAGAAACATATCTCATCAAGTAGTCCTCAAAGCAAATTACCAAGTAGAAAAATATATTATGGAGTTACAGGATTAATGAACGATTAATAACCACATATTTGGGCTTATGACCGACTAATACATCACTAATACAGTAGTGAGTGAATCAAATCTGGTCCAACAAAAACTAACTCAAAAACATTACCTCTATTTGTTATTATTAAGGAGAAGATAGAGATTATAAACACAGTTTTATCAACATTTACCACTGAAAAGTAATATTCAGTTCTCATAACCTCTAATAACATTGTCGAAAAGAATTCAAAACTTTCATTGTTAGTCAATTAAAAACTATATCATTTCAATACAAAGGGTACAACCTTCAATATTAAGAGTGTTTAGTTATGCTATTCTCTTCACCAATCCAGTGCTTTGTTATTCTTATGCTAATAAAACCGAAGGCCCCAATAGCTTCACATAAAGTTAAAATACTTACCATTGTATCACATTTAAGCTATACAACATTGAATAAACACGCTACACAACCATATATGGAAAATTTGGTTTGCACCGAAAATGAGCAATATGTTATTTACCAGTAGTCCAACAGCAAATTATCAGATAATCACAACAACAGAGCTTGTAAGTAGACAATTGGAGTAGGTACTTACAAGAAATTAGATTTATATAAGCTATGCTTCCTTATTTACTAATTAATTGGCACACACAAAGCAAGAATCTGCTTCTATACATTAGTGGTCAACACATCTTAAAATAAAGATCATTCCAGCACAAGTAGATATTGGGAAATAGACACTGCAACAAACCTGTGTAACAAGACTTTTCAGATGCTGTTCCCAAATTTCCTTTCCTTCTGCAGTCCATGCAGCGATATTTCCATGTGTATCAGTGGTCACAAGTTCAATTTTGCCATCATCATTAATATCAGCCGCAACAACAGCACCTTGAATTTCTGCCATTTCAAGAGGAAACTTTTCTCTAATTTTGCCTGCACAAAAGAATCTATTTATGTCCCAAATGCTGAAGAGAATTGACACTAAGTAACTGATACAATCAAAATCTGTTTTAATAAGAAAAAGTAGGCTTGATCTTGGTATAAACATAGTTTTAATTCATGGAAACATACTGGGCTAATCCCTCTACATTGCGGCAATTTTCTTTAAAATGAATTCAAGCATGTCTCAACAACCATATTAATTAATCTTCTAGATTTTATGAAAACCAATTGAATAGAAGATGTGCATAAAAGGTTGAACAATTTCCAAGTAGAATATCTTTGAGAGAAAATCCTGAAGATTCCCCTACAAGATGAAATCTAGATAGTTTTATAAAGTAAAATATCATTAGTTCACTATTCACCTTTGAATAAAGTGGATAATGTGCTGATAACAAGAATTTACAACTTTAATTCTTTACCAGATATCATGCATATACAAGGGCATCTAACCTCAAACTAATGTTGTATAGGGAAACGATGACCACAATGATCATTATCCAACTTGGGTGTAATCTCAAAAATGATCAACATCAAATCCTACTATTTTGGAGGTTATAGTCAACTCATGTCCAAGCAAATTGATTATAATTCAAATTCAATTCCAAGGCAAGTGGTAGGATAAATATATATAGTAAACTATGTTCCAATCACTACACATTAAAAGAAAGAAAATCAATAACCAATCTTAAGAGATTATTACCATGATGATCCAAGACATAGAACAGGCCAAAAGAAGTTCCAACAAGAATGTCCAAATTGCCATCACCATCCAAATCCACGACAGTTGGAGAAGAATATATATATGCACGGAAATTTGCAGAATCTGTACTTAAATCTAGATCCGTGATCCACTTAACTTGCTTTGTATCAAGATTGAAAACGACAATGGCACCAGCAACATATTTCCCAATATCAATACCTCCCAGATCCTTCGAATGTTCCGGGTTATCATAATACCTGTCAACTCATAAAATGACTTTCACTTTTCAGAGTAAAAAGCACCAGGGAAGCTTCAAATTCAGAAACTTATGCATAAAAAGTGATACTAGCATGTGATTGATGACTGATTTCTAATCTGATATATGACGGTATAGCTCAAGTTCACAAGAAAGGGACAAAACTTCAATCATTGAAATTTAAATTTTCATTTTTAAGAAAACAGAAAAGTGGAATAGTAAGTTGTGACACCATAAATATTACTCACTCATGATCGAAGAAGTAGGAAACAGCAACAATCATTTCCGAGACCCCATCGTTATCAATGTCTGCTATGACCTGTGTAAATGAGACAACTATATTCGATCAGTGCCACAATAATGTTTCAGCTTCATCTATCTAGAAAGTTCATACATTTAAAACAGCATTATCATGACTGAAGATCACTCACTGGAGTGCACAATATGTGCGAGTCGATATTCACATAGTCTTCCACTTTCTCATGTTGCCCTTCAGTCCACTCCTCCTCTCCCCACTTGCCATCATCCACATAATCATCATAGTCATAACCATACTCATCAGCCAGCTCATCAGTATCACGGAATAACTCAAAAGAAGAATCTGCATTAGCATCCAAAGCTTGATCATTTTCCACAGTTGCCACATGAACATCCCCTTTATTATTATCTTTCAACTCAGAACTGCCTTCCTGTGACCCTTTTGAGTTGTTATCTTCCAGAAGACGTCTCCCAGAGTTTGTACTGTTCTCCGAACTATTTTTTCCAGCTGATGCAGTACTCACAGATGAGTTATCTATGCTTGTAGGCAGCTTAATGTTCATTTCTGTCTGACTTTCGTTTGTTTTCTTTTCATCACCTGGATTGGATACATTTACTGTTCCAGGATGACTTTCTGCTGATCTCGTAACTGTTGCATTTGTTTCAGGCATACTTTTTTTTGTTTCTACAGTGATTACCAACACTAATTGATCAGAGCCAATTTTCATCAGAAGGGACACACTATTACTACTGAATAAAGCTTGAAAGTCTCACAGCATTATCAATACCCTTTTACAAGAAATAAAATTCCATAGCATAAATCAAGAAATTAAGATTGTTTATGAAGGTCTGAAGACTATGCCCAGAATACGACACAAATAAAGTCAGCATGACTTGAAGAGAAGCATTTTCTTTTAGTTTCAACAGTTCCAACTCATAGCATTCTCTACCATTTCACAAACCAAAACGGAAGTATAATCAAGTAGCCACAGTTCTAAAAAACATATCAAGAGAGAGAAACTGAGGCTAGTAGTGAATTTGATTAGTTAACAAGTAGAAGAATAAGAAGTTAAGAGGTTCCAGAAAGTACATAGAACTTCTCCAAATTCAGAAATCAGGAGTAACTTACGGAGAATTGCTTCCAACTGAGCAGCCTCTGCCTCCTGAATAAGTAGATCATCATGGACATCCGGATGCGTACGATCCACTGGATCAGGATGCAAACCCACATACCAATCTTTACGAACTTTCCTACGAGGTACCTCCAATTTATCTGTCATCATGTAGCCTGACACCCTAAAAAATAAATAAAAATATAATTGCTATCAGTTTGGGCATGTTGGCAACTGAGAACCACATTAATCAACAAAGATCACATAATAACTAGAAAGCATTCTCGATTACCATACCAAAAATATAGAATTACCTGAAAAATAGCACTTCACCATTGTAGGTAGCCAGTGCAATTTCTCGGACACCATCTTTATCGATGTCATATAAGAGAGGACTGGAATGCACCGATGACTGGTGAAAAGCAGGCCAACCTAATGAAATTATGGCACCATGATGTCAAAGGATTTGAAATATACACATTCTTTCTACCTTCTAATCACATTTCTCTCCATATTATCAGGAAGCCTTGTAATAGAATTGCCAGTAATAATTACACATGCAAAAACAAAATATACACAAGCAGAAAAGAAAACAAAAAGCAATTGTACCTGGCATTTTGTCACCATCAGAACCTTCTAGTACTTCAAGGTAGTGCAAAAAAGAAGGAACCACTATATCAAGCTTCCCATCACTAAAGAGAAAAACACCCAATTGAAACCAATATCCAACTGATCAGATGATAAAGTGGCAGAATTTTTCCGATTTAACAGAATAACTAATCACACCTGTTGATATCAGCGATCAAGGGAGCAGCATAGATGCTAGAGCTGACTTCAGTTTGCCATCTCAGCTCCAAATTTCTAGGGCACTGCGTATTCAGCAACGCTTCCTCATCTCTACAAATGAAAACCAAACACACAATCATACATGTACAACTTCACAAATCAATCAACGGAATCAACAAACTTCCGAAAAAAAAAAAAGTTAAAAGAACTCACATATCAGGGTAACCAAGCTCATCGTCACTAGCCTGTCGCTGGCGAAATTTATTTTGTTCAGAGTCGTCAGCACGAACAAAATTGAAGAGTAACAAACAAATGAAAAAAACGAAAGTCGTTGAGGATTTCATAAGTTTCACTCCAAAAAGCGAACAAAATTCAATTCCTTTTCAATTGATCGCAACAGAAAGAACCCTAAACCGGTTATGTTTATCCTCAAAATATATATCGTGATTTATTTGAATTCGGAGTAGCCAGCTAGCTAGCTAGCCTAGGGCTGCCAAACGTCAATTTTACCAATCAGCAGATCTCTCTGCTAAGAAGAAATGAAGAATGTTGTAATAGTGTAGGAGAGTACATTGATGGCAACTGAGAGAATTTGACGACGATTTGAAATCGAGAACTCGGACATCGAGGAGGTTTTTTCTATTTTTTTATTCCCAAATACTCCGTTACTAGTTCTCACTCGATCCCGCCGCGACCGGTAACAATGTGTAAGACTGGGGGAGAAAACAAAATATTTTTCCCCATGGTTTTATATCATTAATATTATTTTTTATTATTAATGAAGAATAAAATATTTTAAAAGTTTAAAAAAATTCCAAAATTATTTGATAATTAGTTTATTTTATTAACAAGAATGAAGTTCGAATCAGAAAAACAATCAATCAATATTAGACTTCTTGCATTCTTAGGTACTAACTCCAAGATGAGATGACAATCTCATTGGGTAGAAACAATAATTAATCACAATAATTAATCCACTTTCATGGCAAATGTAAAAATACATGTTCACGGTTATAAAAAAAATATGACTAGCTGTTAAAACCAACTTAGCAAATCACTACATTATAAGGAAGAAAATGGGGCAGAAAATATTACTAATATATAATATACATGCTGATCCTAATCCTATTTTCTCTTTCTTCATCTGGAGTGGACAAACTATCAGCAAAATAAATTTCAGACCTGTTGTTGATAAACTATTCGAGTGTGTGTACCCACTGGTTCATACCATCTCACCAGCACAGCACACAATACAAAGACGAAATAAAAAAAGGACTTAAGCTAATTACAGGATATTATATCTCGGTAAAGCCCTTTTGATGATGTAAATTTGCTCAACTTTAATCACAAACTAAAACCTCCAATGTCAAAGCGCAGGCAAGCATCAAAAGGGGTGTGGCGTAGCCTTAGTACTCAGGCTCTTCTCTTCTACTAAAGGTGGTAACCCTCCAAAGTATTGACAGAAATCTGAGCCTCAACACCACTCCACACCGTCACCTCCGTCGTGCTGAATTCGTATGCAAGTGTGCTTTGCTATCATTTCTTATCCTATCAGCATACATTGGCAGGCAAGTGATCTCATTGATCTCATTCAACAAGACCTCCTCAGTGATATTGTCCCTTATACTTCGCATCACCTGTGTTTTCACAAGCAATGATTTATTATTATTCCAGTATGCTTAAAATAAACAAAACTATTATAGAAAAGGTGAAGAGATGGACCTTTTTGTAGGTATTGAAATCATTTGGAGTTGATTTATCAGTTCTGATCCGCATACATTCCCACTTCTGTTTCTCTGGGTTCCAACCACACTCAATAATCTTCCCCGAGTAGAAAGATGGATCATGATCTGCAAGTTTTTGAAGTGCTAGGAGCATAAGAGAAAAGGGCTATGTATGAAACAATCATTGGAACCGTCCCCAAACAAAGAAATATTGAAAAACACATGCAAAACACCAATGGAAATGGACAGAAATTTAGCTCAAAGAAATTCATACAATGCATTCCCAGGTTTAAATTGTTTGCATTTATCGGAATGTGTAAGTCGACAATCTAGATGCCACACAAACAGACGAAAACCGTATGACTGCCACAATAACAGTAACCACTTTCAAGAAAATCCAGGACAGATGCTACCAAACACATTAATACTACAACTAATATTTAGCACTTTGAAAGATAATCAGAACATTACCAGAACTAATATTTAACACTTCGAAAGACGATCAGAACAAGCCCAATGGGAAGCAAAAATATTCTATCCTATCAATTAAGCCATACAAAGATTTTTCCCAGCTTTTTCTTTTATTTTTCTGCTTTCAAGTTATTAATCCTCTGCAGTACGTAAATCACCCAACTTCATGTGGACAGGAGTATGGATTCCCATGGAAGAAATGCCATCACTACATGCAAATGTGAGGAATACATAATGAAAATGCTCAAAGGAGAATCCAACCATAAAACAGACAATTTGTAACCCATCTGATGTCACATGTCAAAACATTGCAGAACTCACAGACCCAGCAAAAACTTGCATAACTAATAAATAACTTGTCACGACTTCTTAGCCCCAGATTACGCAGAGCAACAAAGAGGTCAAACAAGGAAAACACATCCACAACACAGGAAGGAACAGCCAAACAATCTTAAACTATTCAGTGCCATATTGCAACAAGAATTATTCCACAAGATCACAGAATATCATGGCATGCAATATGAGAACATGCTTAGACCTATGTGCACCATCCATCTACTTGGAAAGCCCAAAAAGTAAATAATTTACCACCATACATTCATGTAGCATACAATGGTATGAACCAGAAGACCCAGAAATCCTCCCCAACTTTGGAATGATAGAAAGCAAAGATGAAATTATGCTTGTATTTAATATTGACTATGTACTGCATTAGTGCCCCGAGAGGGATCCATCTTTGGCTTTATGCCAAGCAACAGCTGGATTTCTGTATATAAGAGGCATAGTATAGTTGATTATCCGATATACAACCCTACAATCATTCATATACGAGTGCTTCAAGTCCAAAACAAGCAGTTAGCTGTGAGGAAAGTAAACCTTCAAATGTAACTGAATTCCCCTCCATCAGCTTCTTCTTCCCTCGTTCAAATAGATAAAGTAGCGGATGATCATCAGCACCCATCTGTCAATATGTACCTTTCTATTAGAATCAGATGTTATTGAACTTCATGTTAACCATTAATGAACAGAGAGAAATGCACCCAAAGCAATGGCTAATGTCAAGTAAATAAAGTATTATACCTCAAATAGAAAGTCAACTGAGTTCATTCGAGCATATTTCCACTTCAGAAGTCCTTCGTGTGTTCGAGGAACATAAGGATCATCCCAACCCTGGCACGGAAATATCATCAGTATCCACTACTTTACAAAGTAATATTTAAGTCTTAATGTCACGTAAAAACAGTAGTATTTCCAACAATGTTAAATTGAAAAGTCTCTGAGAATTACTACAATCCAATTGAATAATCGATTTGGTAGCACAACGGTAACACAGTGCAATGCACCAATTTCTTGAAGAATGAAGTAAATCAGAGGCCTATATTGTGCTAATAAAACTATCTTAAAAGTTGTCAATTTCATATTGCAACCGCTTTTAGTGATCCTCAATTACCTGAAAAATAAGACCATCTGCATCATGCGAAAGCCTCGGAATAAACTCCTTTAAAAGCTTGTTAACAGTGGAGAGCAACCAAAAGTCTTTCCTTCTAACCTGATAAATAAATTAAACAAATCAGTAACCTAACGCAATTGGGGAAGGAAAGGCGGGAGATTGATTGATGCTTCTCAATGCATACCCTGAATGGTTCCAGATCATATCTGTAATAAGGATTCCGACTCTGGTAAATATTATGGCGCTCATAATTCCGTGGTTCAATGACTTCTTTCTCAAGCATCTTCCACCGTTCATAGAAAGGCCGCTGGACCAATTTCGATAACCAGACCTTATTGTTAGCATAAATTATAACTACTTATATTTTCAACCCTAAGCCAAAATATAAATACATCTAAAATATAAATACATTTAATGGATGAATCTAATATACCAAAATAACACTCCAAACTATCTTGATATCGAATATATTAAATTATAACAAAAGAAAAATCATGATGTGCTATACTAGAAAGATTCACTGCATCCTTTTCAGAGTTCCTGAATGCCAGAAGTGAAAGCAAAATGGCTCCAGTTTCTATATATTTTACTTTATTGTTAACAATATTCATGACAGCAGTAAAATGTTTAGGATGCAATCTTTCACATTCATACATGCTATGATTTATTGACAGGCCCACAAAGGTCCCCTTGTTTAATTTTCTAAATAATTGGTAAACAAACTGAGATGTTATTGATATTTAATATATGCTATTTAGAACCCTATTAGTCTAATTTGAATAATGAAAGATAATATTCCAGTTTCAAAGCCACTTCTTCCCAGAATGAGCCAGTTTCATTGAGCTAAACCAGTTCATTTGCCAGCTTACAACGAAAGTATCACTGGTAGCACTTACTGGTTCATCTTAGCCAATTAAAACACGCCACAATGTGACACATTGAGCACAAGCATCAAAGTATCATGGCACTTCTTTAATCCTAAATCCTTTCCATAAACTCTAAACCAGGGTTTATTTAGAAACCTCACAACCTAGAGTTTTAGGTCATGTGTGACTCTACGTACAGAATAACAGTGTGAGAAGATAAGTCATTTACAGGGACTACTACAATGCTAAATATCTTCCACACAAAGATAGAGAATTTAGAAACAAATCAATTATTGGGTATCAAATATAAGGCTAGTTGAACAGATTAGAAACACCAAAAATATCCACAATTCGACATCAATTGAGAACAAGATGAAAGAAACCCATGTGCGTCTACAAGAATAGCATGGACTGAAATAGACTTAGATATAGCTACCTTGTGAAAAGGATTTTTGTAACACTGGTTCAGGTAGTACTTGTCAGTAGCATGTGATTACAGTAGTGCTTGGCCTAAAGATGACACAGTATTACAGTGTTGTAACTAAACCTAATTTCACACATATAGTCATGATAAAAGCTACATGAAAACTAATTGCATTCCTACAGTACCTGAATTATAATAATAACATGAAGCAAGGACTGTAATATAATTTATCACAATTAATTCCAGATCCAACCTCAATGACAGACACTTGGTTAATTGCCATCATATCATAGATAAGGTATCTTCTCTCCTGCTTCTGCGAGTCTGGCAATTTATCAATAATCATCTCCCCATCAAGCAATGTGTAGTGGTGAGTTTTCTCACCTAAACCCTAGGCAAAACAATTATGTCAAATTAACAGTTATTGATACAATTAGCTCTACAAAATAGGATGTCAACACCAGTAACATTTTCGGAAGCAGAGATTTGACTACTTACTTCATTTGGGAGTCTACAAGGAAACCTCATCTGGACTCTTCTAAAATTAAAACATCTATCAATCAAATAACATCCATCCATGGTTATAAGCATCATGTATCGAGTCCCATCAGCTTTCCATGTGGCATAATAATAACGCTGCCTTAATAGTTGTAAATTCTCCCTGCATATAATAGAAGAAAGTCCAAATTAATAGATTGTAACTATGAACAAGAACAAATTATAATAAAATAAAATTTTCAAATCAAATCCATCACATAATGACATTGCTGTTTACTGACAACAAAAAGAAACAGCAGCTATCATACTCTCCCAATCGCTCTACATTCAAAATTTCACAAGATTATCATCTCAGGCACAAAATTAGCTCCAACACTGTTCTGGTGGAATAACAAAATCAACAGCATCAATACCCACGGTTATGATACTTCACTTTCTTCACCAAGTAGGATTGGGAAGGTTTTGCCTCATCTTCTACGGTCTCAAACACAAAAAAATTGGAAATCTAATTAAATGAAAACAAATTCAGATGGTCTTTCCAACTCATCCAGAGGACCTTTCAAATGGCTGGTCTTCCACCCTCACAGACCATTACTTTTTACTAATTAATTTCTTAATACTAAGACTGAATAACATAAAAAATACCCTAGTCTCACCAAGCAAGAGGTAACGTCGAAAAATGGAGATAATCAGAACATGAGACAATTTCTTAAGAGCCCCATCAGCACAGACTACTTATGCTTGAAATAGAAAGAAAGCTACACAGTCCTTTTATTTATTTACTTGTATGACAATGAAATAAGGATAATATGATTCAAGCACCTTAAAGTCTAGCAGGCCGATATATATTTCATAATAAAGAGGTGAAGGGAGAACTACAATCAAATTTCTCTCCACCACCCCAACCACAGCATTTCTTTTTTCCTTTTTCAGAAAGAAACTTTAGCTCCAAGATTTTGATGACTACCAAATGTTACTATTTATGTCATATGACCCGAAGAAGAGCTGTTTGCATGTCCCAGAGAGTATGTGTTGACTACATCATTAATACAAAGAAGAAAGAATCTTCAACAAAATTATAGTTTAAAAAAAAAAAAGATGCAGAAATTGAACCTGTTGAGAGAAACTGGGTGTGACCCTGGAAATTGCATATTACCTCTTCCCTGAATTTCAAGAAAAGTAACCACAGGAAACCCAGTGTCAAACCAAATAGTTACGATGTGCATACCAAGAATAAGGCATAGGTAAGTTGTTTAAAAAAAAAAATGTTATTAACTTTTGATAACATTCACTTTAATTTGACATAATTTCGGATGTATTCATGAAAAGTTTTAGGTACATAAATTAAAAAAAAAAAAGGATTTATGTGTTCCATTTTTTGGTTCATACTCCAGTGTAATATGGTTGCTACTTGTTTCCAGCATATTTCAATACTAATTGTCACTTAAAAAACTTATACACTAGAACAACATAATGGTGCCGACAAATCGGATCAGGTAAGAACGTTTAAAGTGTAAACATAGTACCAACAAAACCATCCCACCTAACCACTAAATCTACAATTTTGTTTAGTTAAATCAGTAGGAAAGATAGAAAGCATTGCAGAAAGTCTTCAAAGCACCTACCCCATGATTCAACTTAAGTGTCTGGTAGCAGAATTGTCGAAAGGCATCTAGTTGGTCGTTGGGTATTTCATCTCCTAAAACATCATCATTTGTCATAGTAACATGCACCTCATTATTCTCCTGAAATAATGAGAATCTAGTAAGAACTTGCAGCAAGGCAGAACAAATCATTTTATGCATCAATCAGAAAATTCCAGCTAAATCAGAGACAAATTATTAAAGGTATTTGACAAACATTAAAAAAGGAAAAAAAAAACATTAATTTCTATAAACGTACCAAAAATACAACATACATGTTATATCAAATTATTACAGAATCAGCCCCAGCAACATAACGAAGTGTATTAACAAATATCACATCAATGATGGCAAAATATGCACAAAAAAATGATAACAGTTTGTATTAATTTCTCTATAGCTCCTACTTAACATGAAAAGGACCAAGGAGAAAACAATAAAAATAAGAGAAAGGAGGAACATAGAAACTTAAAAAAATAAGAGTAACAGAATTTTCATCAATTAATTTGGACACGTTGCAGATGAGGAAGAGGTTCATTACTGGCAGAGAACATGAAAAGGATCGACAATGACATACACCTACACACCAGGCTGTTGATACAGAACTGATAAGAAAATTAAAATTTGACAGACTCAATATGTTCACTAATGCAACCAAGAAATTCATCTCTTCGTGAATACAGCATCAAAGAAAACAGACAATGGCTAGATTAAGATGAAAATGTTCATTTGCCATTTTTGAAAGTTGTTTCCCAAAAGTAAAAGCCAAAGTTTTCCATAACAAATAATTCTTAGGGACAAGAACAAACGCATATACTGCTCTGCATCAGCATCTTTTATTGTTGCATAACTAATGCAGTGATAATTATTTTAAACTAACTACACTTCTTAGAGTATACACACATGCAAATGAGGAGCTGAAACTCCATCATCGTCATCATCTGGTACAGCTTCACCATTAAGATCAAGTTCTCTCTTCCACTCTGGAGTTGGAGGACAAGCGAGTGAGTCAGGCCTCTTTTCATGATAAAATGCATATAAAGCCTCTATATAGTCATTTTTGTAGATTCCCGGTGGGCGTGCATCAGTAAAAGTTTTTATTGCCTGCACAGCAAATCAAAGGAATCTCAAAAAATTTAAAAACAAATGTAGACTGAAACTAATAGGACACAGATAAAACAAGACATACAACACTAACCAGAGTAACAGACATTAACTGCGAACGCATAAGATAGTGAACAATCATATATCCTGTTCGATTATGTCCATGCGTACAATGGACAAGAATATACTTTTTTGAGTGTTTCTGGCGTGAGAGGAATTGGCTGACCTGGAAAATTTGATTATAATACATATCAATCATCAGATGAAAAATTTTGCTTCCTCAACATAGGAAATTCAATGAGCTAAATTTACCGCAGTAAAGCAGGCATAGAAAAGGTAAAAGAAGTGTAAACATGTACCTCGTATACAAAGTTATTTACAGAAGCATTATCAGGCACAGCATCCCGGCCCTTGCATTGAATCTGGAAGCAAAATTTTTTTTAAAAAAAATCTAAAATCCAAACTGTTCAGTCAAAATAACCAGGAAAGATGGATACTCACCTTAACATGCTTAATACCCTCTTTCTTCAAATCTGATGTCGGGTAGTAGCGAGTTGTATTTGTCAAATCAATCACTAAACCAAGCTGTGAGAAAAATAAATAAAGAGATATTTGTCTTAATCCAGTTGTCCAACCAAAAAGCACATAATCATGAATGGATGCATGCCATATTCTTTAAAACAAAAATGATATTTCCAGGCAGGCAAAAAGGGAGACAAGTTTGCCATGTCTTTGATTACCTTTCTTCCTAAAACTCTTTGTTGGTGAATTACTTGTTTAAAAGAGTATCTTTTGCCAGGAGGAATACAATCATTGAAGAATTCACCAAGAGGAACCTTAGAAGGGATTATGCAATTAATTTCCTGACCATATGGTGGGCAGTCCAACCAACCTGCAACATGAAGAACAAAGCGATTAAAACCTAGATACAATAGTGACAATACAGATATGCAAAACCACATCATACTCTGTCTGTAAAAAAATAATAGAAAATTTTAATATCAAGGACCATTCACTCAACCCACCAAAGTAGTGTCATACAAGGCATTTAAGTTACCTCACCTATATCATGACTCCCAAATCAAAATGTGGTCTGAACAAAAAAGTATAAAATTTCAATAAATGGCTGGCATATAACATACCCATTGAATCCCAGTTATCCAATTGTTTAAAAAACTGAAGTGAATTTTGAGATAATAAACAAAAACCAGTATAACCTTAAATACACTGTGGTAATGAGAAATGCAAGAGCCAGCAATTTTTTTTTTTTTGACTCCTCATTAACAACATAAAGTAGAACCTGAATACAATGTCATTTAATGAAATCGGAATGACACCTCTAAGAATATGCATAACTTACCAGGAGGGAGCCTGTTTTTGTCATAGATCTTATAGCTTTTATTTTGAATATATTGATCCCGCACAGGCTGTTGAGATGCATGCAATGGTCGGTCATCTGGTCGATCTCTTTTCAAACGCCGCCTTCTTTCTTCACGTTCCTGAAAAAAGGAGACAAAATTTATAACCGTGACAAGCACAGAGGGCATTGAACGCACGAAAATATAGCAATTGTTTCAAAGAAAAAAGGAAAAAGGTACAGAAAAGAAAATGATGATAAAGAACTAAAGACCATAAATTGTTACCCTATTTATTGAATACATGAAGAAAAAAAAGAACCAATGACACATAACAAAGGCCCATTGTCATCAACATATTGACTTCCCTAAATAGATCATCTAAACCGACGATAAAACACAGACATATTTAGGACATTTTGCCCAATTTGAGGGGATCATCCTCTGTTGTCAATTTCACCTAATTCATACAATTTACTAAAAGGTCAAGGACCACTAGAAATCCTTCTAACTATCATGGGTAGATATGAAAGAACAACAAACATATTCTTCTATAGAGATAAAATAAAGGGAAAAAAATAGAAAGATTGAGAGAGAAGTACCCGCCGCAAAATTTCAGCTCCAGATTCTATGCGTTCTTGTGCGGCAAATTCTTCGATATGTCCTTCAAAAGTATCCTCATCTTCTTCAGGTAACGGAGAAGCATTTAAGTCCATAGCACCAATCATTCAACATCCACCCAACAGCACTCAGCGACATGAAAGTCTCAAATGCCCATGAGGCTCTCTTCCACACTAAGTAGTGTTTGCCAAGAGTTTTAACTTGCAACTACCTGTGCCCAGAACAAAAATTATGCCCAAAGTAAGCAACAACAATACCTTATTTAACAGAAATTCAAAGTACAAGACACGAAAACAAGGCAATAACAACAGAACTCTTTTTACTACAAACAAATCTAAAACCCAACTCCAACAATTCTTCATTCAAGTAATAAATTTACTTTTTATCAAGTCCAGAAAAATAAAATACAAAAATCTTATGTCCATTTCCCAAGGTTGTCAACTCTACAAATTAAATTAAATTAATTAAATCAAGACCAGAAACCTTAATTAACAAAATTAAACTCGAATAGCCCGATTTACATACTCTTAAAGCTTCTAATCAGTAAGAAACCAAAAGCATCGTCGAAACCAAACAAACTCGCAGAACCAGAAACTCACAAACAACCAATAACAATCGACGATAAATACTCACCGGCTCGAAGGAACATGCGATGCAGCTGATGGAAACTGATTCCTGTACGGGGGTGAAATTAACGCCTCCCGCGATCAATAATCGGAGCAAAAATTACACTATCGTAACGATATACAGATTTCGAAAAATCTTTAAGGGAGCTCTCGGTTATCAACAGTGAAACTTCTATTTCGAAACCCTAGAGATAGAAGGAGAGAAAGAGAGAGAGAAGTAAAAGCGAATCGTTAAGTCCAGGTCAAGACAGAGAGTGCACGGGAGGGTAGAAGCAAACTCAACAGATTTGCATTTGGTTCAATAACGAATGAGTAGACAGGGGTAAATATTAAGTAGTGCGCTGAGTTATTTATAATTAGAAACTACCCTAGGGGCAGTGACTATACCTTTAAGAGGCAAGAAAAAATGAGGACAATATCGTCATTTTACACTGAATTATAAATACAAATTAACAAAATATTATGTTAAAAATTACAAAATTCTTGTAGCAGCAGCACTTTAAATAATTATATTAATTAAAAATAAATTATTGGTTTTTAGCTATGACACGTCATCAAGTTACAGTGTAATTGTACGAATAGTTACACGTGATAACAGTAGGTGAATTGAGGAGCGTAAGAGTGACAGCGCGGTGAAGTGGACAGTCACTGTGTAGGACGATAATGCCCATCGCCAAAAGATATTAAACAGTAAATAAAGTAATGTGGAAGGTGGAAGAAGGGTAGCGTGTCGCGAAAGTATTCGAGTCCGTACTATGTTGTGCTGTACATAAAACAAGCAAACGAAGAAGCCCCAAGATTCCAAAAGTGACACAGCACCGATCCTCTCCGGTTAATTATATACGGTTCTCTCTTTTTCAAATTTTACTCACGTTAACATTTCTTCTATTATTTTAATTATTTTTTCAAAAGATTCCAACCAAGTAACCAAGTTTATTTTGTTTCATACTCCACTTATATGGGAACTGCTAACAAGTACAGTT
>JAXCLQ010000003.1:1834260-1905622 GCA_035584115.1 Cedrela odorata
ATAAGTGATGAGGAACCCAGGATGACCTACCTACCGGAGCATCACGAGGAAAATAGGCACAGGTTCAATTTTTTGGAGATGGGAGGAGAACTTGCATTGCTGTACTATGTTTCCAGCACCCAGATTGAAGTCTGGATTTTAGAAGATTTTCGGGGACAGAATTGGATCAAAAGACATAGCATAATGGCAGAATCGTTAAACAATACAATAAACCCTGATTTGCCAGATTTTTCGAAATTATATGCAGTTGCTGCCTTGCGAGATGGTGAAGTAGTGATGTTTAAGCACCGGAACAATAGATATACATCTGTTTACTCTTACTTTTATGATATCAGGAAAAAGGAGTTGAAAAAATGCAACCTGAACATCAAGCTGGACCGTAGCAAATTTATACACCACAGAAGCAGCCTCATCCAATGGAAAAATGAAGAAGAACTGGTGGCAAAGAGATTGGCCAGCTTGACTTCTCCCTAGCTATTCATGGTTCGTTTGTTTGTCTTTCAAGCTTTTATGATAAAAGGATTATTATATGTGGATTGCAGTTCTTTATTTTCCTTGTTATAAGTTTTTATTCCTTTACAGTCAGATTATGAACTTAACTATTTTCATGGTTTGTTAGTTAATCTTTCAATTGTTATAAGGGATTATTCATGTTGATTATAGTTCTTTGATTTTCGTAGTTATATGTTTTTCTTCTTTACAGTCAGTATTTTGAATTATTTTCTTCTTTTTTTTTCTTTCTTTTTTCTTTTTTTGCCAAGTTATAAGTTTTTCTTTTTTACAGTCAGTATATAAATAGAATTGTTTGAGTACTGAGATCTTAGTCTACCTATCAGAAGTTTTAATATGTACATATATATGTTATGGTCTAAAAATTTGTATTCTCAGTGAATGATGACATCTTAGTCAAGGTCTATCAATTTTTATAGGTATATGTATAGTGTAGTTCCAAAATCTAGACTTGCAATGGAGGATGACATCTTTGCTAGTGTTTATCGAGAGTTTTAACAGATATAATAGATATACATACATATATATATATGGTATAATTTGAAAATCAAGTTATCGATAGTTTTAATAACTACAAGTGTGGTGTGGTCCAATGGAAATGAAAAACTGGTGGCAAAGAGATCTGCCAGCCAGACTTCTCCCTAGCTATTCATGGTTTGTTAGTTTGTCTTTCCAATTTTTGTGAAACGGAATTATTCAATGTTGATTACAGTTCTTTGATTTTTCTAGTTACAAGTTTTTCTTTCTTAACAGTTCAGTATATTAACTTAATTGTTTTTTTTATATTACAACAATCTGTTGAGATGTTGATTGTTCTTGCTTATTCTCAACCAGTGAATTCCCGAATGGGCTATTTCTATTTTCAAATTATTTAAGAACAAAACTATCTTTAGTTTTGCACTATGAAATATTAGAACTCCTTCCCTTCAAGAGAAGAGAGATGAACCTTTGCTATCTTTTGAAACAATTTGTTGAGATGTTGACTGTTGTTTGTTGCTTATATTAAACCAGTGAATTCATGGAACTTTGATACTTATTAAATTTGTATAAACGGTACAAAGAAAGCCTCATTATTACAAGATTGATATACATGAAAGTACTACTAAATAAAAAAAAATATTGAGCAGCACCAGCTAGCAGGTGGTGTGCATCCTTCTTGCAATAAGAGTGGATAATATTTTGTTAGATACAGATATATGTTGCATATAGGTGTTTTGGCGGTTGATTTTGAAATTGTTATATATAGGTTGCATTTTCAAAGTTAGTGGTTTCACTTTGAAAATTAAATTTTAAAGTTGGTGCTTTCAAAGTTGACGACTTAACAATTAGGGAAGTTTTTATATACAATGGTCAATATTAATTGGTCATGAATTACTTATAAATAGAACATAATCTTACTTCATTTGCTTATCCCTTCTCAATTTTCTCAATTCTTTAACTTTTTAATTTCTTTAAAAGAGAAATATCAAAATTATTTGAGTGTAATTTTCTTAATATTTGAGAGAGTGTTCTACAATTGTACTCTTTTTCTATTTAGAGAGAATTTATAATTATACTTTTCACAGTAAATTTTTCTACTTTATTCGTGATTTTTTATCACAATTAATTTAAAATTTTTTATACAAATTTGTGTATTATTTATTTTTATCCTCATTATTTATTGTTGTATTTATATAATAGATAAAGACACGGATGTACATATATATATATATATATGAAAGATTAAATTTCTTATTTACATAATAATTATTTATAAATTTTACTTTAAGTTGTAAATAAAAGTTCTCAAACATTCTAACAATATATATAAATAGTGTTTTTATAATTAACTTGACCTGAATCAAGTCCCATAGACACCTGACAGTCACCTTTATTATTCTCACCTAAAGTAAAGACTCCTCGACCATCCTAATAATCTATTATTAAAAATTTATGAGACTTCATTTAATAATAATATTAAATCTTAAAATAAATAAAATTTCAATAGAATAAGCGAGTACTAGCAGAAGCAGTATAATTATCTAATAACATTCTTCGTGGTATCCTCTTTATAATAGGATTACGAAAAGGAAAGGATATTAGTACATACAAATTATTATTAAAAAGGGTTAATATTATTATTAAATTAAAATTATATTATTTCAATAGCAAATGTAACAACCATATTATACCTAATGAGCTAGTGAGATATCTTATGTTAAATAAAATTTTTTTAGATCAATATTATCAAGTATTTCACAATTTCATTTATATATATATATATTTACTATTTAAAAAATAAAAACAAAAAATAGCAAATTTCATGGTATTAAATTTTTTATTTTTATTTTTTAAATTTATGTCCGATTATTACACTTTAATTTAATAAATTAAAATAATAAAAAAGTAAATAGGTTATTATACTATAAGTAAACAAGTTATTTATGCCTTTCTTATTCTACGATTAAATTTTCAACTTAAAATTGATGTGAGAAGAAATCGATCCTTAACATCTTATTTTTACGATTAAAATTCAAACTAATTAAACTATTCACTTTTAAAAAAAAATATGTGAAGTAAATTCAAGCCTTAACATCTTATTTTTACAACTAAAAACCAAACTAATTAAACTATTCACTTCAAAAAAAATTATGTGAAGTAAAATTGAGCTTTAACATCTTACTTTTACGACTAAAAACCAAACTAATTAAACTATTCACTTCAAAAAAAATTATGTGAAGTAAATTCGATCTTTAACATCTTACTTTTACAACTAAAAACCAAACTAATTAACCTATTCACTTCAAAAAAAAAAAAGTTACGGGAATTGAAAATTCGAGCCTTAACATCCTACTTTTATGACTAAAAACCAAACTAATTAAACTATTCACTTCAAAAAAATTATTTGAAGTAAATTTGAGCCTTTGCATCTTACTTTTACGACTAAAACCCAAACTAATTAAACTATTCAATTCAAAAAAAAATATATGTGAAGTAAATTGGAGCCTTAACATCTTACTTCTACGGTAAAAAAATAAATAAATCAACTAAATTATACCCTCAAATATTCTTCTTCTATAGTAAGAGAACAAACTAAACTATTCCTTTGAAAGTTTAGTTTGAGAGCTTTCTTCATAGTTGGATTACTAATTCAACAATGGAAACTACAATAAAAAAAAACTATTTAAATATAACTAATTACTCCCAAAATTAGAATATAACTGTCACACCTATTTCTTACTAACTGTAAATATATACTTATATTCTTTGTATACAATGTTATTCTTTTATTTATACAAAACTTAAACATTTCTAGTCAAAAAAAAAAAATTTTCTTTATACATACAAGTGTACATATAATACAACTCTTTATAATACAAACAGATTATCAATTTTATATCGAAAAATATTCATACTAACCTATAAGTTTATACACATTACTTAGCTAATCTACAAATTACATATATCAAAAATAAAACTATGAATATGCCTAACATCCTCGCTTGCGTACTCGGTCATCCTTATGTGCTATTATCTGTAAAATAAACTTTTCAATAAAATGTGAGATAAACATCTCAGTAAATAAATCATGCAAGTGTTATATGTCGATGCAGTATAAAATATGAAAGCTTAAACAATCAGTACATTTTCAAACAAGTTTATTCAAAATTCAAACATATTCAGGGCGGCTTAGTCAATTAGTGTCACCTGCACCCACGGTGACCCATTTATAGAACGTGATCACGTGTTCTGCATTAAGCGGTCATTCACATTTACATATAATAGAAACGCGCATGACGCGCTAAACAGAATTCTTACTAGCCTACAAATCTCGCCTTTAACACGAGATCCGGTTAGATCAGAATATCATAACTAATGACTAAGCCATAAAACACATTCTTTTTCAAACAGTTCACACATTGACAACATTACATATTTATTCTCTAAATGCGATATCGGTATATGCGATATCGGTATAAACATTTAAATTCATAAACATTTCGTTAATCATTTCATAGAATTTCAATGGCGTACCAACATATACAAATCACATTTTTATCAAATATTGTATATCGCATAATTTTCAAAACATTAAAATACGTGCACGATCTACTTACATTTGTTCCCGCTCTTTCCGAATATGTTCTTATATTAATGTTGTGTACCTAAAACAAATTAACACAACCTATTTTAGTTACGCGTCAATTCTTGCCGCAACCTTTCGACAACTTCCATATTTCCAAACTCAACATTTTATAAATTTCTAACCTAAACTTATTACCATACTCACACTATTCCATTATCACATGTATACTTATACATATACACATATATATGCATATCATAACAATTTTGGAAAACAAAACACATTTGGCATAACATTTCCGAATTTATTAAATATTATCATTTCCCGCCAATTCATTTTCCATCACATCGGCATAATCAAATTCCAACATTCTCAAATATTTCAAACAAACTCGGCCTATCGAAATTACCGAAATTCAATTTCACTTCCACAATTACGCCATTCTAAATTCCACAATTAACATCAATTTACACACACACACACACACACACACACACACACATATATATATATATATATCTACTACTACACTTCCATTCTTTTCTTCATCATTTAATTTTCTACTAACTAACACAATAACCATTTCTCATTTAAACATTATATAACACTAACATAATTCCATTTCCCATTTCCATACTTCAATTTAATATTACACAATACCATTTTCAATTTCTACTTTTCAATTAATCATTAATAATAGCAATTTCATCCCTCTCTAATTCCTACAATTTATCACTAAGAACATTAATTTAGCTATAACTAATTTCCTACTACAATTTGGTATTAAAATATGATTTTACTCATCTTTAATTCCTACTACAATCCCATGACACACACATGTTCTAATCTCCACCAATTTATACCATTATAATAACATAACAATAAAACTCCCACTAATTAACACTATCATAACAACATAATAATAAACTACTTATTTTAATCACATATAAAACATTATATCTACCTCTTTAAATTACAACTTAAACTAATAATATAAATTCTACTACAATCAATTTTCACTCACTAAGCATGTTACAATTAGGCAATTAAAACATAAATTTACCCATGACCTAAATATTTTCTAATTTTTACCATTATTACTACACATTAATAATAAATTTCCACCAATTTCCATCATCATAACAATATAATAATCATAATTTTCATTTCAAATTTTCTATGTCATATGAAAGTATAAGGTCTACTACAATAGCCTTAACAATTTATTAAGCTTAATATACTAAAATCATAAAATATTAATTAAAGGAAAATTACAACTCTTAATTTCTTTCTTTCTTCTCTTTTTCCTTCTCTTCCCTTCTTTCTTTCCTTTCTTTCTTTCTTTCTCAATTTGCCTTCTACGTAAGTTTACTTAGCCTTTCCAATTTGAAAACATCAATTTTGTTTAAGTATAATGGCTTAAACACATGAATGGCTTGAGTTTCTTCAATTAAATCCAATGGCTCTTATTTTTCCACCCAATTTCCATTAATTCTAATTTTCTTAAAACACATGGATGGCTTGGATTACTTCCCTCAAATCCAATGGTCATCTTTTCTCCACCACATTTTCCACTAACTAACCTTAAATATTAATTAATTTAATCAATAAAACACATGAATGGCTAAGATGACATTGATCAAATCCAATGGACCACATTTAGCCACTACATTTTTCACTAACAACTCAAATTTTTGTTCATCCTTATCTCATTTGCAAAACATACCTAGAATTGTGACAAGTGGATGGGTAGGATTAAAACAAATAAATGGCTTAGATTTTGTAAAGAATTTTTGACCAAAACTTAATATTTTATTCATTTAAGTATTTATTTTACTTAATTATATATATATATATATTAACTTAAGCTTGGACTTGGACCCATTTTAATATATATATATACATAAACTTGGGCTTGGGCTCAATTTAATTAAATTAAGCTCAAATTACATATGTATAATGCTTAACCCACTTAATTACATAGGTATATATTTATTAATAAGATAAAATCCGAAAATCACCTTACTAATAGTGAAATTTCAATTCTACCATTATAAATTCACTTTATATTATTCCTCAAAATTTTAACACTTAATACTTTAACAAGTATATTTACAACCTAAATACGAGTCTTACAAAAGAAATTGCGGGTGTAACAATAACATAAAACAAGTTTGAACAAAACTCTCCTAAATAACAAATAAAATAATAAATTCAATCATTCATACTCTAACAAGGAAATCCAATTTGTATATGGTCTTCATTAATATTGAAGCTATATATAAACACTGTATAATGCAATCTGTTGTTTAGGGAATGCAAGAAAAAAGATAGATACTTGACAAAAATTATATTTGGGATATTGAGATTTTTAGCTGAGAATAATTAGCTGGGTCGAGAATTTTGTTTTCCTTTTATATATATTTAGATAAAATCAGTGACCGGATATAAAAAGCAAGACAAAGACGAAGAAGCTCCTGGGAAACAAAGGTGTCAGAGAAAATTCCAGCAACTACATTATTTACCTGAAGAAATTATCTTTCAGATTCTAACCAAAATTTCAGCTACATTGAGAGAATTTCTGTTTGCTTCACTGAAAACAGAGAGAAAGTTTGCAGAAAAAATATGGGAGAAGTTTTTCTTATTATTCATTCTGATTCTTCTGACTACAACACTGCTATTTATACAAGATGAGTTCTTTAAGCTAAAACTGAACAAACAACAGAATTTTAACAAACTAAAATTTACAGCTGGATCGTAACTGATCTCATACAAATAACAACTTAAAATAACTGATCCTGCCAGCTCATAAGTAGCTTATTAACAACTTCACTCCAGCTCAGCTATTCATTCCAGCTCATAAGTAGCTTATTAACAACTTCACTCCAGCTCAGCTATTCATTCCAGTAACTGCAGCTCAGCTTATTCATTTCAGTAGCTCAGACTCACCAGTACATTCATTCCAGTTTTCATACCATTGGTAGTGATCCTTTCATACATACCTTCAGAACAAGTTCAGGTACTTGTGAAACTCGTGGTTTTACTTAATCTCTAGCAGCAACTTCGTACCCGAAAAAATTCTGCACGACAAATCTGAATTGCTGATATTTCACCCAACTTCTCAGCCGAAAGCATTACCCTTTTATGAAACAACCTTGTTGAGGATAGAGAATAAGGCGCAAGCGTTTGATTTTAACCTAAAAAAATTTCCTATGGCTAGAATGGGAAAGATATGATCAAGCTGTAATTGTTTGATTTTAGTTTGTGATCCAAAAGAAAAAGGATTACAGTGTGTTATCAATATTCTAACCAAATCCTGGTTGAAAATCGCTAATTGCCCGTCTAATTGTTCACATTTAGATTGTGGGATAGTACTATGTTTCGATCCTTCGACGAAAGAACATAAGGTTGTACATATATTTTCTGATACATACGGGTTTGAGATTTTCACTTTATGTTGTTCGGATAATGCCTGGAAAAGAATTACAGGGCCATTCAATTCATCACATGAATAAAGTTATGTATTGCAAATCAATGGTAAGATCCCGTTTGTATAAACGAGCAAGTTTTGTATTGGTACATTGAATCAAATAGATTCATTATTTCAATGAATGTAAGCAAAGAGAAATCGAGGAAGACCTATCTACCGGAATGTTGCTGGAGAAGTGATAAGGTAGGTATGAGTTGGTGGAGACGGGGAAATCTTGCAGTGGTGTATAAAGTTTCTGAAACCCAGATTGATGTATTGATTTTGCAAGATTGTGATGGGTGGAATTGGATCAAGAAACACAGCATAATTGCAAAATCAAATCAATAATCTATAGAAAATGTGTACCAGATTTTATGAAATTATTTGCAATTGCAACATTGGAAGATGGTGCAGTATTGATTTTTAAACACCAGGGTGGTCAATATGTATCTGATTGGTTGTATTTGTATAATATAAAGCAAGCGAAGTTGAGAAAAGTGAGGATGAAGATCAAGGGAGATTGTAAATTTATACCCCACTGAATCAATAGAGATTATTCGGCCAGAAGTCTCAGACATTCATCACGATTTGTCATTTTCTCATATTCTTATATAAAATAAATTATGAATTAATTGCGTACATCACCGGCTTACTGGTTGAGTCAGTATTCAAAAGCTGAAATTTTCAAATGCTGATCACTAGCATAACAAAGCCAACAACAGCACGCCGCCTCTTTCTTAAACTATACTTCTGTGACGATAGACTACCATTTTAAAGATGTGCCCAACTTCTATGGCCATAACAAAAATAATATAATAATAAAACGTTCATTGAATAGGTGTATCAAATAGGCTTAGAAATTGAAATGATGTTGATAGGCAAGTAGAAAAACGATACCATGTGTGTCAAGACAGCAGCCAGGATTGAAATTCGGAATCATAAAAGAGGAGAGGCACTCAAGAGTCAAAACTAAAGCCCCAATCACACACACAAAAGCAATTGTAATTATCAATTGGGTAGCAGCATAACCCATTAATCATACAAGTGTTACGTAAATTTATAACGAAAATAGGTAGCATCACCTAATAATTAGTTTTATGGGTTTGGTCGATAGCAAGCCTTGTGTTCATGACCTATATGAAGCTGAGAATATTACATTTCAGGTAGAGGGAAATATGGATACAAGGTTGAGTATTCTGCGTCAATAAAAAATAACTCAATAAGTAATATTGGTCTTGCGAAATAAAGGCAGATAACCAAGACAAACTCGCCGCCGCCAGTCACAGTATCCAAGTCAAAAATAAATAGTTTAATAAATCATCACCAAATCCAACCAATTTCGACATTTCCCCCGCTATAAAAATTTTAATGGGGGCACTGTCTTACTCAGTCTCAATTCTCAATTCTCAATTCTCTTCAATGGCTTCTTCATCATTCTCTGATCAAACTTTATACAGCAACTGTCTTCTCGCTCTTTACATCTCAGCCGCACTAAATTTCATATGCCTCAGATTCCTCCAAGCCCCCTACGGCAAACACTTCAGTCCAGGGTGGGGGCCCACCATGCCGGAGCATTTGGCCTGGTTTCTCATGGAAAGTCCAACTCTTTGGCTCACTCTCTTGATCTTACCCTTGGGTCATAACTTCACCAACCCAAAATCTCTCATTTTGATCTCCCCTTTTCTCCTCCATTACTTTAACCGAACCTGCATCTACCCACTCCGTCTTCGCAGGAATACCACTCAAAAGGGTGGTTTTCCGGTCGGAGTCGCCTTGATGGCATTCTGGTTCAATATCCAGAATGCTTATTTACAAACTAGGTGGATTTCTCATTACAAAAATTACGAAAGTGATGATGCGTGGCTGTTTTGGTGGCGGTTCCTGATTGGTTTGGTGATTTTCTTCGGTGGCATGTGGGTAAACATTTGGTCTGATAAAGTATTGGTGAGTTTAAAGAAACAAGGTGAGGGATACAAAGTACCAAGAGGAGGTTTGTTTGAGCTTGTCAGTTGTCCAAATTATTTCGGTGAAATTTTGGAGTGGTTTGGCTGGTCTGTGATGACGTGGTCTTGGGCGGGTTTTGGGTTTTTTTTGCACTCGTGTGCCTACTTGGTGCCTAGGGCACGTGCGCACCATAACTGGTATTTGGAGAAGTTTGCCGAGGATTATCCTAAGAAGAGAAAAGCTGTAATCCCTTTTCTGTATTGAGTGTTGCTCTGCTTGTCTTCTTTCTTCAGGTTTCTGCTATGGTGGTATGTTTCGGATAGTAAATTAGGAAAAGGTTCGACTCAGCTCTTGATTTTGTAGTTTTAACTTTTACTTCGAATTGAACTTCTCTAGTTAATGAAATAATGTAATATCACAATCAGAATTGATTTTGTTTGTGCTCATACACTCACTCAGCTATATCCTATATTCAATTATGAAATGTATTCATGATCATGGAAAAATTCAAAAGGTAATCGCGATAGAATTCAACTACATACATAATTTCAGATTGAAAAAGAAAAAGAAAATCAAACCAATAACAATAAAAATAGGTTTGATATGTGGGAACAAGTAATAAATAACCAATCAGCAAAAGAAAAGTGTTATTCTTGATATTTGGAAGCATGTTATTAGCTTCCCCTTGCATTCACATGTTCTATACAGTGTTCTTTGTCTATGAATAGAACAGAACCAGGCGGTCCAGGCCAAATTCTACCAAAATAAAGGATAAAATTTAACAAACAAGAAGGAAACTGATAAATTAGTTAAACCTAATTCAAAATATTAACTAACAGTTCCAGCAAAAAAAAAAAAAAACAAAGGAGCAGATACGGTATGAAACTCTCTTACGTTTGTGTAACTGCAAAAACTTGTCGACTCTGGCAAAGGTGACCATGAAGTGGTAGAAATGAAGGCTCAAGTTTGAAGTGTATCCTATCTGGAAAACCTCAATGCAGCTGTAAGCGCTTAATGAAACACCACCACCTGCTTTGTATCATCTTACCGGCAACATATTGAAAGAACCATAAATACTGCAGAATACAAGAAAATATAAATTAGATTGGCAATTAAACCTAACCATTCATATTAACAGATGAAAGCCTGCAGCACTATTTACTAAAGGAGAGAGAAAATATGTGCTGACATTCTAAACTTTCAAGGAATTATGAAAAAAACCTCCTAGTAAATAAAGAAAAACACTCCAACCATTCCAAATAGAAGTTAAGTAAAAGTTTAAATTATAAATAAAAGAATTCATAGGTGACACGAAGAAACAAACTTACACTAAGCAAAGCTACGGTTTGCACCCACATTAATCTCTACCCTTGACTCATCATACATTGAACTGTCTTCTTCATTCTTCAAACTTCCCTCTAAACCTCCAATAGATTTTGTGACTTCAGAAATATCTACCATCAGCTCTTCGTGCTTATCCTTTAATTCAGAGGAATTTATAGCTTCTGAAAGCCTTTGCTTAATTTGTTGCTCTAGAGCCTCAATCTTGCTTTTCGATGTCACGTTAGGCGTCTTTCCTGCCTTGGCTATCTCCAACTTCAGCAATTCAATCATGTCTTTCACATCTGACGAATTGATGATATCTTCAATTTTCTTCTTAATTTCTTCATTCAAGTTCTCCATCTTACCCCTGAAGTTTAAAAATGAAGTCTGCTCACTGAGCTCTTTTGCCCTCGATTTTACAATCTCAACATCCAAACCAATGGACTGAAGAACACCAATTAGCTCTGACTCTATCTCTTTCTTCATCTTCACAATTTTTTCCTTCAGATCTTCATCTAGATCCCCAAAGTTGGACACTCCGAAGTCTTCAACTTCAGCCTTTATTGCTTCCACCTTCTCCTTTATATCAGGCCGACACATGACTTCTTTGAATTTTTTATTGATTTCCTGCTTCAATGTTACAGCCTTATTTTTGTTCTGTGATAAACTCTTGGCTTTAGAAAACTCCTTCAACATGTCGAGCTTATACTTCAAGTTACCATAATTAGGAGCCGCTGCCAGGCCTTGGTTGAACTCATTTTTAAGCTTTGCAATCTTGTCCATTAGAACTGGATGCATGAGTTGGTCCGGAGAATTTGCTCTTGAGAATTCTTCTCGCAATGTTGCAAACCTGTCCTGCAAACCCATGGCTTTGACTGCCTTGGAGAACTCGTGATCAACCTCTCTTTTGAGTTTCTCTATCATCACATTCAGAGCCACATCTGGTGGTGTGGTAGATGACTCCTTAGCTTCCAAAATTTGCTGCTTCAGTTTTTCAACCTCACCCTCCAACTCCTGATTTGAAGTCTTGCCAGCAATAGGTTCATCTTTCTTTTTCATGTTGACTTTTCTCTTAGGATCAATCGGGATTCCTTCTTGGAACCCACCAATTTTCCGGAACTTAAGCATACGATGCTTTAGAAGTTCTTCTGTCTCCATCTTCTGAAGCTCCTGTGAGAACCAAAGATTTGCATATTAAAAAAATTGAATAGAGTTTATTCTTGAAGAAGTACTAACATCAGTGCCACTCACATCCATTGTTTCATTTATAGCAATTTTTATCTGTTGTGAAGTCCAAGATGGATCTGCATGTGCACCTCCCAATGGCTCCTGTGCAGATAAGGAAAAAAATTTAAGATGCCATGGATAATACCATATAAGTTCTGAAAGAAAAAATTACAAATCCTATCCACCATGACAGCATCAGGGAAGGAGGAAAAAAGTCAGAATATGGCATCTAGTCAAATGTCAGACTGAGAAATGATATGCAAAAATCATAGTTACTGTCCAATAAAGTAGCCAAAGTTTACTCTCAATTATAGCTCAGATAAAGCGCTTTTTATCATCATTTCCAGAATATGTAGATAGACCAACCAATGAGAGAATAAGAACGTAAAGAAAAGAAACAAAGTTAGACAGGAACATGGAGAGGCTTATTACAGGGATAATGCCATCTGCAATTTGTAGCTTGCACAACTCTGTTGCAGTAATCTTCAGCTTCTCAGCTGCCTGCACAGAAAAAAAAAAGCTTTCAATGGTCAACTATTAAATAAACATTCACCGACTGACAAGCACAAGGGCATTAGTGCTGTAAAAACCTTTGGAGCAGCTTTGGCAGTCTTCCACAATATAGCAGCACATGCTTCTGGACTATACCATAAAAAGAGATGAAATCAGAGAATAACGATACAACAAATAAAAATGATGCACAGAAATATAATGAAGAACGATGGAAAATCAAATCCATCTAACAATGAAATAAGAAATGGAACCCGCAGTGGATATTATTATATAACAACAATGCCAAGTCGGAGTCTAAACAGTCAATCTTAACCTAATTTAGCATAACCCAACAACTTTTCATCCATTAGTATGATAGGCAAAACAGAGAAAAGTGATGTTGTATTATACTTGAAGACATGACACAAAGGACAGCTAAATTTTGGATAGCTCAAATCTTCAACTGGAATTCACACCAGCATATAGGAAATGCGTTGAATATGTTTGTCCAGTGACCTATAACGCTGCCAATCTGATGATCAAAGATGTTAAATGGGCCTGCCTAGTAATCTACCATATTTC
Source organism: Cedrela odorata (assembly GCA_035584115.1). Taxonomy (NCBI): domain Eukaryota; kingdom Viridiplantae; phylum Streptophyta; class Magnoliopsida; order Sapindales; family Meliaceae; genus Cedrela; species Cedrela odorata. The sequence continues at coordinate 1,847,874 of JAXCLQ010000003.1, forward strand.
TAACCAATGGTCATAAGTTGGCAGTAAGGTCACTACCATAAGGCATAAATCCACTCCTCCTTAGTTGTGAAGATTGTTCTAAATAAATTTGAAAAACAGATTCTAACCAATGGTCAAAAGTTGGCAGTAATGTTGCAACCATAAGCCACAAATCCACTCCTTAGTTGTGAAGATTGTTCTAAATAAATTCAAAAAACAGATTCACTTTTTTGAGACTCAACAGCAGAAGTAAATTACATTAAGACTTTAAAAAGAAAAAGCAATGCCACTAAAATTAAATCACCTGGCAACATAGAAAACTGCATTTTCTAGCATCAATAATTTATTAGCACAGCCAATGGCCAGAGCACCACCAGAGCCACCTTCCCCAATAACAATTGAAATAATCGGTACCTTAAGACCAAACATTGTCCTCAAATTGTGAGCAATGGCTTCACCCTGCATGTGTTTATAGCAAACCAATCAATTATGCCAGCAATACGAGGAGGCCATCTTAATATAGAAAAATATTATCCACATACTTGGCCCAGTTCTTCAGATTTCAGGTCTGCAAATGCCCCAGGTGTGTCAATGAATGTAACTACAGGGAATCCATGGTGATCCGCATAATACATCATGCGTAGAGCCTTGCGGTAACTGTTTCAAATAGAAAAAAGAATTTATCAGTTAACATCAGATATGATTAGCATAATGAGTTAAACAGAAATTCCAGTTCTATTCTAAAAAGTAACAAAAATCTGTAGGTGATTATAAACTACATAATTCTTATTGGACATACCCATGAGGAGTAGGCATTCCAAAGTTACGCTGAATGTTTTCTTTTGTGTTTCTACCCTTTTGTTGACCCATAAACATATACCTTCTACCATCAATGGTTCCTATACCAGTTACTATAGCAGGATCATCATACCCTGCTCGATCTCCATGAAGCTCCACGAACTGGACATAAGGGAATATAGAGATTACTAGAGTTGTAGCAGTGTAAACACAAAAGCTAAGGGCCTCAATAGAGAGGATATAAATTATGTGAAAGTCTGACAGTTAAATAGACTATGATTACCAGACCTTCTCGGTAATGTTAAATACATGATCAAGGAAAGTAGGTCTGTTAGGATGCCGAGCAATATTCACACGTTGTATAGGGGTCAGATGCGTATATAAATCCTTTAGAGCCTGAAATCAATAATGGTACGATGTGAGAAGAATTTGGAAGCAGAAACAATCTCAATAATGATATTTAAAAATCTGTGGATGAGCACCAAGATCTTATAAACATTTGAAAAATAATTATCCATTAACACAAGGACAGAGACCTTGAAAGCAAACTTGATGCAATTACAATCTGCTTTAGCCCTATCCGTGTACCAAAAGTGCAAAGGACAATGATTGCATCAATCATCTTTGCTTAATATTTGTAGTTTCTGTCCAGAGCAAATTGTTGTATGTAGCTGACAACAAGAAATGTGCTGTACTACCAGGTTATGCGTAAATAAATAGGATTATTGGAAGGAATTTTATGTCAATCAAATCTTGATAAAACCCTCATTGCCCAGTTATTGAAAAAAGAAGGTTTGAATTATTCAGTTCCATTGAAAATAAAATCTAAAGGTTAAGAGGCACAAAGCAGAGGATAAGCATTTTTCACTCGGTGATTTTATACTTTTTATTTAGCTTCAGATTTTCCCAATCCATTAATTTGCAAATACATTACTACCTTTTTAGTGTTCACATATCAGGGATATGACAGAAACTGCGGCGCAAAGCTAAGAAAATAACTTTGGTTGAGGAGACTGAGGCTTTGTTTGGTACTGAAGTATTATAGCTTTGAAGCAGCAACTGTTTTGGGATGGAAGCACAGATGTTTAATATTAATAGAATTAGTGAGTCTCACTAAAAGTTGGTGTTACTAAACACTTTTTCAGCTTTGATTTCAAAGCATAGCAGATCCCGAGCTCCAATGAGAACCTCTGTATAAATGGGTGCCCTACCTAACCCAAAAGCTTAAATGTGGAGCACGCTCATACATATCATCCACAAATGAACCACATAAACACTTGTCCTTATGCTTAGTGTTTTTTATTTTTCATTAATTATGCCCAAACTATTTTCACTGACTGATATTCTCAAAACTTAAATGTCTCTGGCAATCCATGAACAACAAATTAAAAAAATTTCAACAAAGTGCCAAGACAATCTTAATTAACACCACTACAAATAAGAACACCATGTGAAAAATTCAGCTTCAGCACAAAAACTACAAGGCAAAGTCCAACTACGTTTATTAATCGAACCTGTTGATACTTATTTTCCAATGAGACAATCTGATCACTGAAGTCCAAACCAGTTTCATTTGCCATCTTCCGCACCTGCACTCAACAAAATCATAAAATTAAATCAATCAATTAAACAGTCTCATTCGTATCAACAACTAACATCAACACCAAAAAAAATATTCAAAAATAATTACATCGATGATCTTCTTCTCGAGATCAACAAGCGGCTTCTCAAAATCCAAAGTAACAGGCTTTTGCCTCTCTTTCAATGGCTTGAAATGTGAGAGATGAGTAAGGACTCCGCCTTTCACGTTGGGATCAGCATCATCGGACCAGGGATACTCATGCTTCTTCCCTTTCCTAAGCTTTGCAATGACGGCAAATCCCCTCCTCTCACTTCCGAATCGCGCCCTTCCCAGGGCTTTTAACGGCATACCATTTACACCGTTTTTGGAGCTCCGAAAAAGATCCGAAGCTGAAGTCCCGGTGAATGCAACTGAACAATGAGATATTGTAGCCATTCTCCAAATCCACAAATCAGTTCCTTCCAACTCTCAACCAAACTCCACCAAGAAGATCTCAACTTTTAAATTTAACTCCACAAAAATCAAATCTGTCAAAATAAAAAAAATAAAAAAGTAAATTTCCAGTTAAATTAGTATCTCGTAATAGAATTACCACTAAACTTAGCTGAGCTCAGTATTCACATTTATAACCAATCAAACATAACATTGTGCGAAAATTCAAAAAAATTCTAATTCCTACTACATTCTTTTTTCTCGAGAAACAAACAAATGAGAAAGAAAAACATGATACACAAATTTAAAATAATAAGCTCAAATTCGAGGAAAATTACCAGGAAAGTGACACAGAATTTGAGATCTCTAAAGAGAGGAACTGAAAAGAGGAACAAAGTTTTATGAAGAGAAACAGGAGAGTAGGTACGGCGACTATTATTAAGCAATGAGATAGAGAAGATCAAAGCATCGTGGAGATCGTCAAAAAAGAAAATTTTCTTTGGAAAGGGAGAATGTGTTTTCTGTGTTTTCATGCGTCGATACTCCTTATGTGAAGTAAATAATAACATTAGGACCCTTTATTTTTTATGTAATGATAAATAAACATATAGATAGTCTATTTATATTAAATAAGTCCCTATCTGACAGTCTACTTCTGTAATAAGCAAAATACCCTCTTCTATTTGTTTTGACAATAGAATCTAAACAATGTTACGATATGGATATTTTAATTTATTTAATACAGCATTGATAGATTATAAAAATTAAGGGACCCAGACGTTATTGTTCCTTATAGGAAGTTAGGGACCGATGCTTATAATGAGCCAGCTTTTTTCGGTTTGGCCGTTAGAATCGCCTCTATATAAACCCTCACTACCTGGCACGCGTGAAGCATAAGATGTGTACGTGTGATTGTATCGATGGCTTCAATGATTTTTCTTCATGGGCTCGACTACATGCCAAAATGGACTCCATTTTGGTTTACTAAAATATGTTAATTGAATTTCTAATAATCACAAAGAAAATAGAAACTTTAGTAATTACTTTAATGAAGGTTCGGATAATAAATACTATAAAACTATAGTATTAATTATAAATATACTAGTAGCTTCATATTTGAAATGGGCCACGATTGTAACTAGTGAGGAACAAATGTGCTGTCTTATAGGCTAATTTTCCATGTTCTCCAAATTATTAGGAAGTGATTTGATTGTTTCAGTCGCTAAGTTTCGTATCAATTTGGTGGGTTGGTTTGGGTTAGGTTAGATTTGGTAGCTTGCCGATTGTTTTATTGGTACACAAAATAGTTGAATTGTAACTACACGTTGATACGCTTCATTCTTTTAGTCGGCTAGGTCATATTAAAATAACACAGCGACCTAATCAAAGGGATGACGAACTGGCAGATTTACTAAACGGCGACGTTTTGAAAACAAAATAACGAATACTTTTTGCTTTTATTTCAACGAGTGAAACCCGAGTTTTAGTGGATTATTGGGTCGAGTTAACTTGTGACCGACTCGATTTAAAAAAAATTAAACTCACCTTAGCCTGTGTGAATAGCCACAGAGTCGAGTCAGTTATTAGTTCGTAAACATAAATTAAATCGAGTCAAAAGTAAAATGAATCATAAATTCGACCTATGTAAATTCGAAATCAATCGAACCAAAAAAATTATTAATTCAATGAGCCAAATTGATATGTCCTAACAAATTTGATCATCAAATCAAATAAAAAATTAAAAAAAATAATAAATTAATGAGTTTAGACTAAACTAATTCAATCCAGTATTATTTATCTCAGCACGGGTCAAACTAGTTTCACATTTTAAAAAATGTGACTTGGTCAGTTACGCTTTCAAATCTGAACCAGAACTAAGATAACAAACTACCAATCCAGCCCACACCCACCGATTTGGGCTGTTAGCCACCGCTGTCGGTCTTCCAGGTAAGAGACGAAAGAGGGTAATTGATATTTTAAACTATGCTTCAGATTAAACGATACCGTTTCACTCACTTGCCCCTTCCAGGCCTTATCCGCGGCCGCACATTTTGAGTTTTTTCAATTCACGGTCGTCCTTATTTCCTATTCCTCCCTCCGGTATGGCGGACAAGCCTTCAAATGGTACTGTAAATTTGGTTTTTTCTTCGTAAATCCTGGTCGTTACTCCATTTGGTTGACGATAAAGCTGTTTCGATTGACGTTCATGTTTGTTTAATTCACTTTCTTCGATAACAAACACAGCATCATTTAAACTAGCTTTCTTTTCCCTCTTTACTGTTATTAATTTTGTTCTGTTAATCAATGCAGAGAGTATTCTTGAGCAGCTGAGACTTGGAATTGCAAAATTCGAGCTTGTCTCTACGCCTGTTGCTTCGATTTCAATTCCGAACTCCCAAACATGTCGTACAGCATTTCATAGAGACAATAACCATTTATTCTTCGCTAGAATACTGTGAGTTTTCTTTTTTCTCACTCCGAAGCATTCATAAATTTGTTGCAACTGAGCTGTTGCGTCTCTTGCTTGCTGAAGTTCATTGTCACGGGCTTTCTTGCATCACCGTACAATTGTTTTTCAAAACGAAGCTTAATTTGATGTGCCATTAGTATCATATTTATAAGCAGTCATAAGTGAAGTTCTAAAATTAGTTCCAAAAGTTGAAATAAAGTTCTTCTCAATTTTGATCTGTAATACGTCCCCTTATTTTTGTTTATTAGAGGTGGAGGCTCACCAGCAATGAAAAAAGTTGAGCGCTATTCAGTTCAAAGAGTTACCGGGGATGGGCGCTGTCTGTTTAGAGCACTGGTATAGTTCTTTTTCCTTTCTAAACATGGATGTTTTTCATTTATGTCCCGTCGGATTTAATTATTTAAGCGAAGTCATTGTGATGATTTTATGTGTTGTAGTAGCTTATAAGATTTGAAATTTATAGAAATAATTTAAACCATACCTCAAAAGTATTGTTTTGTCACCTTGTGAACTGACTCCTTATCAATGAAATTAGGTCAAAGGGATGGCTTTAAACAAAGGTATCGCTCTTAACTCCCGGAAAGAGAGAGATGATGCAGGTATGATGCATGTTTTTGTTTATATGGCTCCATGTGAATATTAATCATATGTGAGTATAAATAATTGAATTCGATCTTAGCAGATCTTTTATGATGGCACTTCTATGAAATTTCATTTTTTTATGTTTTAAGTGTACATATCAATCAGCAGTTAGGGAACCTTTTATTTACCATTGAATGAGATCGCTATAGATGATTTTTTTCTATTCTAAATTTCTTATCTAACTCAGCAGCAGTTGTCTTGAAAGGAAGAAATGTGGTAATTTAGCAATCTTTTCTCTCATGCAAGGCTTGTGTAAAACAGGGACTTTTGCTTGGATTTAATTATTTAAGTTTTTAATCTATTTAGTTTTGGTGAGAAACTTGAGCTAGCAGAATGATTATGCTCTTTTTTTATGTTTCTTTTGTTCTTTTTCTAAGAGATTGTTCTGATCAAATTGCTATAAGTTATAAGTGTCTAGCTTTTACCGTGGTTTTACAAATGCAGATGAATTACGAGCTGCTGTAAAGGAGGTTATATGTGATAGTGGCAACGAACGCCGGCAGTATGAAGAGGCATTGGTTGCAATCACAGTTGATGAGTCTTTGAAACGGTAAGTCCCTAATCTCACTACTGGTCATGGAAGTGCTTCTTGTTCTTTGTATTCTAAAATATGCTTTAGCATGTTGCCATGTCTTGAATCTATTTATCTATATTAATATTTGTCTTTCTGCAGTTATTGCCAGCGCATTGAAAGGTCTGATTTCTGGGGAGGGGAGTCAGAATTACTGGTTAGTACATTTTTAATGTATATTAGCTTGATTTCTTCACCTCATCAGTGATGATGGTCATGTTTTTGGTAATTGCTTAAGAAACATGCAGAAGTATAATTTAAGCAAATTAGCAAGATTGAATTTCTAGAGCTGGCATTTGGCTGGCTAGTATGATTTTGACTTGTGTTCATTCTTTTGGTCATGACCTTTGGTGCTCTAGCTCTTAGGTGATTTATGCATGCCTTCAGTTTGGAGCGATTGCAATCCATGTTTTCTACCAATTACTGAATAATCTGACTCATCATGTTTGCAAAAGCTTCTACTTGTACCTCATCATGATGCGCATTGAATGTCTTTGTTTCGATGTTGCTTTAGTTGGAGCAAGTGGCACTGCCATTGGAATTTTAATTTGTTTTTTATTTAACAAGTAATATGCAGCCGTTATCTCCGTATGTTTGTCTCTCTTCCTTTTGTTTGCATATGCATGTGTATTTACTTGCAATCATATAAAGATGCTCCTCTGTGAAACATCACGTGCTGACCACTGACCCCGACTTTGCACCAGGTGTTGTCAAAATTGTGTAATCAGCCAATCGTTGTTTACATACCGGAGCATGAGGTATGAAGATTCATCAAATTTTGATTGTCATTTAAGCTACCTTAGTTCAGTTTGACCTGTCAGGTGACTTTTGTTTTTCTTCCCTTTTAAAAAAGTGTCTTAATTAAACTGCCACATTGGCTTTACAACTGATGAAATTCATTGGAAATAAATAAAACTTTCCTTATATTTGCTTCTTGTGCATCCAATTGGTTATATATGTAGAAAGTGCTTTGGATATTTGAGTCCAAATGTACCTTGGCTATAAGAAGAGTAGAGGTCATGGGAGACAACTAATTTGATGATGTTTAGCCGAATGTAGTCTTGCTCTAGCTTCCTGCATCCAGATTATATTTAGAAGATCACAGAAAGCAAAATTGATTCTTCATAAACTTTTCTACTCATTAGTTTGTCTTTATAATCCCTCCTCTGAATGTTTAAAAAGTGTAACTCTGTTGTCTAATTGTATTGCAGCATAAAAGTGGTGGAGGGGGCTCTGGTTTTATTCCCATTGCAGAGTATGGAGCTGAGTTCCGCAGAGGCTCAAGAAGCGGCAAGCCGAGAAAAGTTGTGAGGCTTCTGTACAGTGGTAGAAACCATTATGATTTGCTTGTCTGAAATTTTCCCATCTGCCAAGGTAGTTAAATGGTTACACTTACTAAAACAAAAGCTTCCCTCTTTGTATTTTTACTAATACAAGTGACCGAAATGCTTAACGCAGTTTCTAATTTGTTTGTACATCTATTCTGTTCTTCCCCCAGATGTGGACTTGACTGCCATATGAACTGCTCAATGCAACTTTCCTTTTGTTGACGAGGAATTCTTTATCCATCTTTTACATTAATAGAGTAAATTCCAAGCTCATGCAAAGATTCCAAGAAAGCAAATGATCGAATTTGAATACCCATTGGTTCCATTCTGATTCTCCTAGTCAATAATATAAATAAAAATTATTTTTTTATTAATTAATATTTATTAATTAAAATTATAACAATTAAATTACTAACATAACTTAAATTATTGTACAAGTATTCTGTTTTTATGCAGAGGGAATGGTAAACACGCCCACAATAAATGATGTAATTTATTATTAATAATAAATAAATAATGTTTACAGAAACAGTATGGAGGAAATGTGACTTCTTCATTGGCCATTGCTTGCAAGTTGGCATGTCCGAAGCCCTCTTTGCACGTTCTTAATTACTGGTAACTTCTCCAAGTCACGCCAAGCAGCAAAACCGATATTTATTATTTATATTTATATTTCGTTTCGATCGAAACCGAAAAACCTCTTAAACGAAACTGCGTTACAATCAAAACGGTCATCAGAGATTTCTAGGTTTTGACACTCTAATAGGGAGAGAGAGGTTTTGCTTTTTCCGATTAAGAGAATATACTGTAATGGAAGGGGCGAGCAACGGAGGGATGTTGTACCACGAGGTACAAGAGTCGAAGCTGTGCGCTGTGCATTGTGTGAACACGGTGCTGCAGGGTCCATTTTTCTCGGAATTCGATTTGGCGGCGTTGGCTTCGGATCTCGATAGCACGGAGCGTCAGATGATGCTCGAAGGCGGCGTCCCTGCCGCTTACTCCGGAGATTTCCTCACCGAGGAATCTCACAACGTCTCTCTTGACGGTGATTTCAGTATCCAGGTGCTTAATTAAATTAACAATAACTTCATACCACAAATTATAAATGATTTCAATTTTATCTCGTTTAATACATAATAATGTCTTTACAATGAGATTACTAGTATTCCTGTAGTATTATCTTTAGTTGGAAGTACATAACGAAAACAATTTCACAATAATATCTGTCGTTTGTTAAGTTCCTGTGACAATAAGTGCAGTCATCACTGTGACGAGATCCAAAGGTTGAGTTCTTAAGGTGTCAATGTTAACTCCTAGCTACAGAAATGAGAGGCAAAACTGCCTTACAATTTTTTTCCAGGGCGAAGTGTCTATGTCAGTACAAACTTTGCATGTGTTTTTAGTGATTGAAAAATCAGTTCAGTATTTGACAAATGATATTCAATTGCCAACCATTAATTGGAAGTAAGTTTGAGAATCTTTCATTCAAAAATCTACCTACACAATTGAATTTTCAGACTTAGCGATTAAATAAACAGTAATAAGTTGACATATTTGGATGATGAACAAACGGCTAAAGGCCGATTGTTGTAATAAAGACAAGGTAATAAGATCACTTACCTCAAAAACTCAATCGATAAATATTACCAAATTTGGATAATGAACAAAATCTCATTAGCTGGAAATTCAATGGACTTAGCATTAAGAAATTTTATAAAATCAAGGTTAAATTGTATGCTTGCTGACTTGAATGATTTCACAACTATTAAGCAGCTAGGATTTAGTGACCTATGATTATCAAGCCTTCAAACATTCTCTACACCGATCTGGAAACAACTTCAATAAGTTTCTCAACCATTTGAAGTTGTTTGCTAGCCCTACCAACCCAAAATTTCTTAAAGTGAAAATTGAACAGATCAGAATCTTGATGCCTTCTCATTGTTTGACATAGTTTTTACTGCTTAGAGAACGAATTAAATTTTCTATTCTTTAGAGTAAAAAACCTATATGCTATGATATTACTTATCTGCCAAAAAAAATTTTAAGTGGTGCCAATGGACTTGAAATAATGCAACTTGCACTTTTATGCTCAGCACAAAACTGTTTTACGGTTTGATATCCTCTAGGAGAGGGAAGAGAAATCATTATATATTAGTTTAATTACTATATATTAATTTAAATACTATACATTTTATGTTGAAGCTGTTATACATTTCTGTAATTTTTACGTAAAAGAAGGTGAAATATAAATTGATTGTCTTTTCTTAATGAGTATTATTTGTTCTTTCCCTTTTTTCCTATTAATGCAAGGTCTGAGTTTTCTGGATTTGGAATATATTTTTCCTTCCGTGGAGGAACTGGTCTTTCTTCTATCCTTATTATTTCCTTCCGTTTTCACTAACCAGTAAATACTTGGTGTGCACACTGTGTTTGAAATTGGCCACTATAGCAGATCCTACAACCTTTAGTAGTCAAGAAAATCATGGCATATAATATCTCAAGTAGATTTGAGCCAAGAGTTATACCATTTGAGCTTCCCTTCTTTCCCTCTTACAAAATAAAGAGTTTTTCTGATTTTTTGTTTTTCTTCATCAGTGATTAGAAAATTAGGAAACAAGAAATGGTTGCATTGGTTTTTGAAAAGTTCACCTAAACATGCTGGACTCTTTAGGGTCAATTAAATGGCTACTACAATTTATCGTCTTAAAATGCATGAAAATTTATTATTAAAATTTTAAATTGTTTTCCTCATCCTTTGCCAATTTTGACCAAGGAGAATGGATGGTTTTACTGTTGAGGTCTTTTAAACATTGAGCAATAAGTGTTCATCTGCTTGATTTTGATAGCCGCGATTACATGCGCTCATTCATTCTTGATGCTGTTTCAGATTTGTTGTCTGGTTGTTCTTGTAATAAATTCCAGTGGTGCTTGTGATGGCTCATGTTAGAAAAATTCCAACATTGGGCACTAAAAGAATATCAAAACATACCAGCAGTCATCAATTTATAAATAGTCACATTGAACTGTGTCATCAGAACTGGGCATAGATTTCTTAAGTGCATGTACCTTCTTGTAAGCATATCTAGCATGCATCTTGATAGGCCCAAATTGACTGGCAATATTGCTTATTTTGTATAGATTTCAATTTCACTGTTTCATCATCCATGACTGACTGCAGGGATATTTGGGCCGGTGTGATGGAATTTTTCTGATATTGTTGCCTCAGGGCAAGAACTGAAGAAATTGAGACTCAACCTGTCTTTTCCTTAATTTTTGGGATCAGCTATAATATATCAAAAATTTCTTTTGATAGTTGATTTAATATAATAATTGGATGTTTATGTACAAAATACGAGTTGACTTTTATCTCATTGTCATCGCATAACCAGCACATTTAAAGATGGAAATTTCCATTCAGACTTCCCAACAAGGTATTTGACATCATATGACAATTCACAATTGGATCCACATGGTAGATGGTGTTTTGTAGGAAGATAAGCGTTGTTTGATACAAGATATTAAGATGTGCATCCTTGTAGAATGCATTGTGTGCATTTTTTTATTTTAATATACTTGATGCAATTAGTAATTGAGTTACTAGCAGTAAGGATATGTTTTTTATGCTAGTGGCCTGTGGAAAAGTTTTTCAAGCCCCTACCTGGAGGCATTTATAAATTCATGGTAGCATGCCCTCAAATATGCATTGTATTTATCTTGTTTGATTCTCTCTGTCTGTCTCTCCACTTATGTAGCAAGCACCTTTAGTAATTGGAAAATTCTTTTTCAGCAGGTGTGGGCATGATAACCTTTCTTGGAATCAAATATTCTGATTGCAAAATATGAATATTTTGCGTGTTGTGGATAGTAGATGATCAAAATGCATGAGCAAATTTGTTACATTTACAGATGGGTATTGCTTGGTAACATTCACAAAATTTCCCTAACTTCAGTTTTTGGTGAATTTTTCTTTTTCCAGGTTTTGCAAAAGGCCTTAGAGGTGTGGGATCTGCAAGTCATTCCCCTTAACTGCCCAGTTGCTGAGCCTGCCCAGATTGACCCTGAGCTGGAAAATGGATTTATTTGTCATTTGCATGACCACTGGTTTTGTATCAGGCAAGTGAATGGAGAGTGGTACAATTTTGACAGTCTTTATGCAGCCCCAGAGCACCTTTCAAAGTTTTACCTCTCAGCCTATCTGGATTCGCTAAAAGGCTTTGGCTGGAGTATTTTCCTAGTCAGGGGAAACTTCCCAAAAGAGTGCCCCATCTCATCCTCGGAGACTTCCAATGGTTACGGGCAATGGCTTTCTCCTGAAGATGCTGAGAGGATTACTAAATCTTGCAACACAAGAGAGGGCCCAAAGAGAATCAAATTGACTCCACAGAATTCTGATCCATCAATTTCTTTTGGGAACGAAGCAGATACGCTTTCAGAGACAGAAGACGAGGACTTGAAGGCTGCAATTGCTGCTAGCTTGTTGGATTCTTCCCCAGTTGTGCCTAGTGCAGAAGCTAGCACCCCACAAAATGAAAATGAAATTAGCAAAGAGAAGGCCGCACAAGAAGATAAGACTGCACAAGAAGATAAGACTGCACAAGAAGATAAAATTGCACAAGAAGATTAATTCCCTTTCAAACATTTATTTACTGGCTATTTACTAGTTGAGTGACAATAATCCTTGTCAGTCTAGATGTTGATTATGCCTCCTTAACCCAAAACTATTTTTGCTGTGCAGCATATACGTTCTTTATAAATTGTCAAAATCTGAAGTTACCTCGTCAAAGATTCTTGCAGAAAAGACATTTCAGTTTCACCGTTGTTTGATTGTTGTTTCGGGATTGCTGGAAACAGCTTTTGTGGGGATACAAGTTGGGTTTATATATATGTTGAACTTTCTGTATCATATTTCTGTTGTTGGGAATGTTTATTTTTCTTTCTTTCAGTAATTGTAGACGAGACTTCCTAGTATATAAGCCAAGGGATTGCACTGAAGGTTTTTTAAAACAGATCTTCCAACGGTGAAATTGATTGCAAAATGTATTGAAAAACAGGTGGGGCTAGACTTGCAGAGAAAACGGTTGGGGATTATCAAATGCACCCGAAGCAGAGATCTTGTCATCGATAAAGTTTCCATTGTCATGAGTGTTTTCTGTCAGGATTCACAATTTGCATAAAATATTTTTATTAGAATTATATTGAAATATTGTAAGAAAATGTATTTTAGACTCACTCCTTTTCCACGGATTATTTCCCGTCAACAACCGTTGCATTAGTCGTGAAATGTACTAGAAGAAGTAACCACTACGGCACTTCCATCATTGAATACCCGCCTTGAATTATACGTATATATTCAAAAATTCAACCAGTTGAAAATCCTGAAACTGAGAGAAAAACAAACCAAAAGCAGCCCATGTGCAATTTTGCAGTAATAATGGAAAGGAGTCTCTCTCTTAATCTCTACATATACACAGTAATAATGGAAAGGAATCTCTCTCTTAATCTCTACATATACGTGTATAGACACGCATGTATTATTATTTCATTGATAATTCCTGACATGGTTTTCATTAATAATTCCTGAAATGGGAGAAAAAAGAGATGCATGTATTATTATTTCATTGATAATTCCAGAAATGGGAGAAAAAAGAGAAAAGAAAAAAAAAGGCTATGAGTAGCCTTCGCTTTTAGGCTGGAATCTGACACATCAACCATGCCTTTCAATTTCCAATAGTCATCCATATATATTATATCCATAATACTATACAGAATTATTATAAAAAAAAAAAAAAAGTGAAGTTGTAAGGCAAAGAGAAGCTACTGCTGTTCTTTTTTCCTAAGATCATCTCAAAACTACCTGTTATTGGGGTTTTGGAGATCTGAAGTCAACTGGGTTCATGGTTTGTTTTTAGTTTCGTTTAAATGGGATCATCGGATCGATTGTTTAACAGACAAAGAAGTGTTCATGAAATCCTCGGAGGAGGTCTTGGTAAGTCAAGACTGATCATCTTACGCAGTGAATTATTTTTTAACTATTGACGATCTATTATTCTTGTGAGAAGTAAAGCTAGTTTCCATTATGGTTTGATTTGATAAACAATTTGTTATTGGTTTTATATGTCTTACTATTGAAAGAGAATGCGCAGGGCTTTCAAATTATGTCTGTATATAGAAATATATGAAGATATGGAATTTATCTTTTGTCTAATGACAATCTTTGATCTTAGTTGAATGGATTAAGAGTTTGGTTCAGGCTTTTATGTTCATATTTGTTTGAACAGCAGCAGATGTGATTCTTTGGAGGCAAAAAAATGCAACTGTGGGGATATTGTTGGTAACTTTAGCTGCTTGGGTGGTGTTTGAGAGATCTGGTTACACTCTGTTGTCGCTTGTCTCTAGTGTTCTGCTCCTCCTCAATGCTATATTGTTTCTTTGGGCCAAATCTGCAGCAATTCTTAATCGGTAACATTTTAAGAAATTGTGCTTTTAACTAGTTTTTGGTGTTATTTGGTTGGTGCCTTTTAAATTCTGAAGCCTATGGAGATTTTGAAAAATGAGATAAACTCCATGTTTGGCATTTTATTCTTCTATTGCTTCGAAATGCAGCTGCATTCTTCAGTTCCCTGGAATTCCATATTCGATGTTTGGGGATTGGCATCTCTAATACTATTTATTTACGAACCACATGTTCTAGCTTATCACTAGTTGACCTTTAGATGGTTTAATAATCCCCAGTTGAAGATGTTATAGTGTTAACTTTGTTTGTTTGATCATTACTGTGAAATAGTTTGAATCTGCCATGAATTTGGAGTGCCAGTCCTTGCAGATGGTTTCTTTTATGCTATAACTGAAAACACATTGGATATTATTCGAAAGAAATATGAACCTAGATCTCGAGTTTGAAAGAGAGAACATGTGTCATTCTAATCAATGAACCTTGCTCTATCCCCACAGAATAGCATGTTTTGATACTAAAAGGAACTTGGATCCACAATAATCTCAATTATGTTTGTCCATCCTACAAAATATTGAATGTTAGGATTGTACTCTTTGTACCCTTTAGAGCCTTGACCCACCTAGGAAATATAGATGGATAGATTGATATGTTAGTACAAGGTAATGATTCGTTAAGGTACTATAATCAGCATCTGTGATCTTGCAATTTTCAGAGTGCATGTATAACTTTTGCTTCCTTCTGCAATTTCGTTTTTGGAAAATTGCAACTCCATTGTATTTTTCTCTCCTGAACAGACCTGCTCCGCCAATTCCAGAGTTGCATCTATCAGAGGAAACGGTAAATGAAATGGCAGCTTTCATCCGCACAAGTGTAAATGATTTTCTCTCAGTTTCCCAAGACATTGCCTTGGGCAGGAACTCCAGATTGTTCTTCAAAGTTGCTGTATGCTTGTGGCTGATTTCCTTTGTTGGTGGCTTGACTGATTTTCTCACATTGGGCTATACCAGTAAGTTCCAGTTTTTATTTGCATAATTTTTGTTTCCTAATAAAAACATTACAAAATAAATCCAAAATATTTTTGGGACTGAATTTAAATTCCATTTTCTCTGTGGCAGGCCTTGTTATTGTTCTTACACTTCCAGCTTTGTATGAGAGGTATGAAGAGCATATTGATAAATATGCCATGGTGGGATACAGGAAACTTGGGCAGTTGTATGTGAAAATTGATGAGGAATTTGTCAGCAAAGTACGGAGATGGATTTTGGAAAAGCAGAAACTAAGTTGATTTCTTTCTTTCCTTAATGATTTTCTTAATTCCTCTCTGATATTTTGTTTTCTTTTGCAACGAGCTGGGGAGTGTTAGTGGAGGGTATGTGATTGGATTGTTTTGTTATTGAGCTTCAGGGTGTGAGAAAATGTATGTATTCAAAAATGGTCTCGTCTTTTTGTATCCTTAGTTACAAGTTGTGAGAAATTTTGACAGGAGAAATACAGAAATCCGAAGATTACATGCGAGTTATCCGAATTTCATCAGGCCAAAAATCTAATATTTCCCAACGAAGAACGACAATGTTTCGAATTTTGTACATGCACTCGTAGTATATGCAAGGTTTAGATTCATCTATGTAGTTTGATAAACGTATTATAAATTTTTTGGCTGATCTGAGGCAACAACGCCTAAGTTCTTTCAAAATTTTGCACTATATGTTAGCCCCAATTATATTAAAATACACAAATCAAAATGACCTACAAGAGAACAGAACCAGAATGAACTCAAGAGCAAAAATAATATAGGGTCATCAGGCAAATTGATCAGCGCAACAAGTTTAGCAGAAGAAATTACATGCCAAAATTCTAAAAAGATTGAAATTTTCCTAGTCCTGGCTACTTCCAAAGCCATCGCGATTCTCATGTGGCCACCCGAAGCCCAGACCATCACGACCCATATCCCCTGAATAGTACTTACCTCTTTTGTGCTGTGAAAAGTTTGTTTGTGGTGGTGGTCCTGGTGGTGGTGGTGGAAGTGACATGGGTGGTGGTGTTAATATACTTTTGCCATCCCTGAGATCCATCGCACTACTGCCCGGTACAGCTTCCATCCCCTTATTGCCTGTCGGTAGGGGAGGATTAATCATGGGTAAACCTCCTGGATTTTGAGCATAGCCTTGATAAAATGCTGCTTTTCCTTGAGAATCTGACATGTTCCCAAAAACCTCAGCCATTCCTTGACCCCCTGTTTGAACTTCATAAGGCACAGGCCCAGGGTTCCAGAGCTGAGGGAAACCAGCTGGAAAATTTACACCCCCTGGTGGACCTGGTGGGAAACCCAATAGTGATGCTTGTTCTGACCCAACGTCTGCTACTGAATCTGGCCTTGGCATCCCAAAAGGAGCACCATAAAACTGTTGAGATCCTTCAGCTGGGAAAGGAGGAACACCAAATGGAGGCGTCAATAAGGGATTTGAATTCATGGGCACAACAAAATTAGAAGGTTGCACGGAATGCACAGGTGGGTACTCAGGAAATTGGGTCTCTAATAAAAGCCCTTGCTGTTGGCTAGAATCTTGTTGTGGGGTACCCTGCATGTCAAAGCTCTGTTGAAAGCGATTATGGGGACTAGGCCTCTCAAAGCCTGGGGGAAGGTTGCCCTCAGGCTGGGGATCGGAGTAATTTTGGACTTGTCCAAAAACAGGAGGTGGCTTAGATAGCATGGCAGCCCGTGGTGGTGGTTGTTCTCTAGGTTGCTGCCAACGAGCTATGTCTTCACAATCATTAAGCTGGGAATTCGAACCGGGAGAAAAGAGGGGCCTTGGGGGAGCTCGAACAGAGGATTCTGAAGCTGTAGGTTGTTTGGCAATCTGACTCTCTGATTCGTTACCATCTTCTTTCTCTGCATTGGGCTGTAGAAGGTCGGCATGGCTCTCATTAATGTGAGACTCAAATTCTGTCTTCTTCAGGAAAGACTTGAGACAATAAGGGGCTGCACAGATGAAGATGCCCTCCATCATTTTGATTGTCTGAATCTTCTGAATACGTTCATCACAACTGCATTCAATGAAGCATGCTTTTAACCAGTGCACAAATAAGTTTGATGTTAGAGAGAATGCATGAATGTTACAAATATAAACAGCCTGCAAACTGCCTGTCCTTTGTACGGCTTTCTTTATTTGCTTCTATTATTAAGGATCCATTCAACTCCTTTCTTAGAATTTAAGTATAATAGAAACTACATAGGCAATGTGATCTTGTAAATTGTTAACAAGATACTACATAGGCAATGAATTATTAATCATATTAAGATTTAAAGAATATCCTCCTCTTTTGGGCTAGACCAACAAAGATTAAATCTCGAGGGAATGCGTCACACTAAACCTTACTGTTGGTAAGAGGACTTTACTGATTAATTCCCCTGTAAACTGGCAGCACAGATAATTGCGGGCACAAGGGCAATATTAGAAGTTTCCAGATCAAAACATGAGAACTCAATCTCATTTTGCATTGAGATGGAGGCGACAATTTGGATCCATGAGAAAACCATTTGATCTAAATTTCAACTGATACACTACTTTATGAATCAACCAATTTCAATTTTCACAAATAAGGCCATCGATGGAGCCCACAAACAAGCAAAAAGACACATAATTCATAGTTTGTATGACTAGATCCTGGTTTTGAATTCCATGTAAAAGGAGAGTATCCAGAAACACAGCATCATACCAAGAAATGTATTGTGATGATACCAGGCAGGGCCATTAATTTAAAGAATGTAAAGATATAAAATATCCTTACAGATAGCATATTGAATCGCTCCTGGCACAATCGAGACAGAAGACATGCTCACAAGGATTCTGCAAGAATATAAAATTGTTAGCATACATATCCTACTAAAACACTGCCAGCAAATTCCAGAAGTAAAATGAATGACTCACTCATGCAAAAGCAGATAAAGAATTCAAACTTTGCAAAACCTAAAGTGAATTATCCCCTCCAATAACACAGGCTATCATGAATATGGATCATAACTTGCATCAATGAAATAAGAAATAGTATATTATAACGTTCCATAACATCCTACGCCACTAGGCTCAAACAAGCACAAAGAAATTTCCTTCCCATTGCTCTTCTAACTTAAATTATCCTTCCATTTCACACAAGAAGAAGACATTTGACCATCACAACCGAGGTTGCACTGTCAATGTTATAGAGAAAAATCGCGCACACTATTGCCTAAGCCTTACCCTATATTGAACAGAGTGTATTTTAAATGAGCATCTTGCCCAACCAAACATTTCATAGCAATAAAATAAACACTGTATCCGAAAAAGACAAACAGATACAAGCAGCAGCAATATTTAGAACATACCAAGCGCCCATAAATAGCAATTGGAAAATCACAACGAACACAAAAATGGACACGCTCGCCAAGCTGCCGACGAGACCTGCGACCAACAGTCTTGACTAGGAAAGCAGCAGTTGCAGCACCAATACCCTTCGCTACAGGAAGATCAGCAAGGACAAGATGATCTGGACACGCAACCGTCACAGTCTCCACCGGCAAGGACTTCACTCCACCACCACTTTCTGATGACGGAATCTTTTTAAGCCGAATTTGAAGCATTTTCAACCTTGCAGTCTTTAACCCACTTATTAATATAAGCTTCAATCTCCAAATCTAATCAAATTAATTAACTTCAGCTCCTATAACAATTGCAAAATAAAACAAAAAGATGGTGCGAAATAATAAACTGAACGAATCAGAATACAATCATAACATACTATTTATAAAAAAAAGAAAAAAAATTTGCAGCAAACCCACGAAGTTCAAAAGAGGTGAAACAATAAATACCTATGTATAATCTCTAATATTAATGAAATAAAGAAACCCAGAAGGCCAAAAGTAACTTTGTAAAACGAAATAATATCAAGAATTTATAAAATCTGGAACTCAGAGTTACGAATTAACTTATTTGGACGATAAAGGGAAAGCTTACCAGCGGCGGCGAGACTGTGCCAGTATCGGTGGATTCTTCAGATATCGGCCAGACTCGGGACTGTATCTATTCTTTTGCTTGAGAGCTTCTTGCCTTGACGAGGTGGATGCACGAAAGCGAAACGACGACGTTGTGTGGGTAACGTTGCGAATGGTTGGGATGTTATTGCTCTTGCCCTTTTAATTTAAAGAATAAAGACATCCCAATTTTGTAATTTTTTTTTTTATAATTCAAATGTTCGATGGTTGGTATTATTTTATTTTATTTTATTTTATTTTTTGGTGTAATAATCTCATAATCAAAAGTATAAAATTCTAGTTATATTTTATTTGTATAATTCACAAAATATTTTTCAGACATTCATATTTAATTTCTCCACCAAATGTATGTATATTGGAACCCATGCATTCCATGGAGAAGCGTATGTATATTGGAACCCATGCATTCCATGGAGAAGCTTTTGCTTGTACAGTAGTTGAAAACTTTTATAATTCAGCAAGGAAACACAAGGGAAATCAGCAATTTCATTTCATTATATGAATGGGGAAGAAAGAAACTAATGTTGAATCCCAAAACAAAACAGTATGACAATTATTTGAATGTTTCTGAGTTGCTATAATCTTTTTTTCAATCAGTTGTTTCTGTCTCTTGCTAAGCTCCTCATTTCATTTGCTAAATGAGAAGAACAATGACATTGCGAAAACTTTATTGGTCCCTAAATAACTTCCATGGCAATCCCCCAGGAAATTCATAAACAGAGGATCGACCTTCACCTTTAAGCTCAAGATGATTCTATGCTCTTGACAAATTTTTTAGCCTGTCAGGGAAAAGATAGAAGAGAACAATTAACAAAGTTGTCCACTAATAAATGTATAAACATGTACATGCTTGCATGCTAACGCGCTTAATTTATGCCAATAGAACGAATTCTCAACTCCAGAGGTGTGACAGTTTTCTTATCATGAAATGCAATATGCAATTTGCTATTCCCACAACTATTAAGTGGTAAAGTTGAGAACTCGAGTTCTGATAGAATATAGGTTTCTCAACCATTCAGTGAGGATTTAAAACATATAAAATGTGATAAATACAAGGGGGCAAGTAAGCATGAAATGGATAAAACATTTTTAAGTAATGTGTACCTGTTCTAAGGTCAAAAACATGATCACGTTCCAAGATCCTAGCCGCCCAAAATTTGGGAGAAAACCCTTGTAAAATGCAAGAGGCCCCTGCAACAAACATCAGATGATGTAAGCTGAAAATCTTTCATTTGGAGCTGCCGCCTTCAACAGGGAACTCAATCGAAGACAGACTAAATTTGTGTGGAAGACAATTAGCCAATGAAGGAAAAAGCTTAACCCTGAACTGAATGTTAGGTTATGCTTTTATGTATGGTGGCGAATTGTCTCCTTGAAACAAGAAAGAGGTGTACAGGAATGTAAAAAAAGGGGGGCATACATCATTCTTTAGAGTTTTAATGAAACAATCCAGTGTGCTCTTATAAGCAGAATCCCCCATCATTCTTGACTTAACCTGTAAAAGAAGGGGAAAAAACAAACAAATTATCATGATGTTAAGAGATTTAAGAGAAGGCAGCATGTTACTCTATCAGTTCGCAGACAAAGAGGTAGCCAATTCATTTACTCATGATATATGTAAATGAAAATCAGGCTTCAATCCAAATATTCTCTCATATGGGCACACTTCAAGAGTATACCCGCCGATGATATTGCATACAAAAGCATAGATGCCAAAACTAACTTTACAACACTTTATAATCATAGGCTCGACAACTATGTGCATACTAATTACGTAACAAACAGCAGGAACCAGAAAGCACAAAACCATATATTTATTCAAGAGAAATCAGACGTTAATTTAGATAGAGTACCACATCAACTGGGGAACCAACACAAACAGCAACAAAGCCAGCTCCAAGACCAGAAAGGAGATGAGTGAGAATGTTATCTGTGAACCCAGGAATTTTCAAAATTGTCTGCATTGAAACAAGTCAGGAAAAGTTGAATTCTGTCATAAGGAAAAGGTTCAATGATAATGACTCTTTATGTAATCTGTTTACCTGCTTTACTTGATCATAGCTGGCAAGTTCAGCAGCATTTATGATAGCATTTCGTGCTATGTTGGGTCCAACTCCAGTCCAAAGAGCCCCAAATCCTTCCTAAGAGTCAGAAAACAAGTTAGAAAGACAGAATAAGGCTTAAAAGAAACGCTTCCATATTTCTTTTTTCCTGGGTTAGCTACACAACCTGTCTCACAATTGTGGAATAAGCATTCAATGCCCCACTATAGCGCCTTGGCACACCAGGAGGCAATTTTCCTTCAGCTTGAAGTCTTACTTTCACAAGATCAGTTGGATTTGCCACCATGATTCCTAAAGCACCTGTTGTTGAGACAAGACATCTTAAGAATTCAGAAGGCAAAGGAATTGGTATAAGCATAAATTAGAGCATTTCTTGAGAAAAAAAAAATCCGAAAAGTAGAGTCAAGTTGCTTGCTTCAGCTATAAAACCTAATACAGGTTGATAATATTTTTCTCTAAACATGCAGAAACAAAATAAAAAAGCATCCACCATTATGCTCACCAGTAGTAAGTCCAGCAAGTATTTTCTTGGATAAAGGGACATCTCCAACAAAGTCACTGCCTACATAGAAGTTCTTAACCTGTCAAGAACACAGTTCACGAACATGTTATGGATATCAGCAAGCAAACAAAATATCTACACTAACAAGCGAACACAAGATATAGATTCAAAACTCACAGGTTCATACAATCCAATCCTTAACCCTCCAAATAAGCATTGACGATGTAAACCCGGTACAATTCCTTTCCAGAGTGCCGCTAGACCTTCTTCCCTGGCAATGGTACCAACCGTACCCAACATACCCCTGTATTTTGGTAGTGCAATTCCATCTCCTGCAACAGCTGTCTTTTGGAGCTGAAGCCTAACTTTAGCAGTGTCCAAAGGAATAGTACAAATCTACATCATAATCCAGTAATTTGGTAAGCACAAGTACTTCAGAGCCTATATGCTACTAGGAAATGTAACGCAAAATATAGTTAATCAATCAACATAGCATTTTCTCCCAACTTTATAAACGCAATCTTATGCGACATGTCAAACTTCTTTAATCTTTACACAGGCAAAAAAGAACAGATTTTGCGCATATCAAATACAGCGAACTTACACATGACTAAATTTTTACAGATGTCTATATGCATTTTAGACAAGAGTTGACAGAAGGAATAGCTATCATCACATTCAAAATCTTATCTTCAACGCATTAATTCAGAGCTCAAATGCTAAGAAACCCATAAACAACACAAGATTCAAAACCCAAACTTGCCCCAAAACATTTTGATAATCATGCAATTCAAGTGATCAAATGAAAAAAAAAAATTATAAGCATATGGACGACAAGCAACGACGATTGATCATTTGGCTGCCATTTATCAGACATACTACAAAACATCATCAAACACAACACAACCTAAATGTCTGAAATCAGTACAAACTAGATCAATATCAAAACATTTCCCAAAAGAAAATCTTCCAAGAAAAAAACACGCTCAGCTGATTCATAAAACAGTAAACAGAGTTTCAAGCTCAAACCTCAGCAAAAGAAGCAGCAAAAGCGCTACTAGCAAAAGTTCCAGCAAAGGAGATGTCAGATTTAGCCTTGGAATCGGCCACCATGTTTTAGGCAAAGGAACTAGTATAACTTAAGAGTTGAACGGAGAGGAAAGCAGAGACTTAGGACAAAAGAAAAACAAAGACTAGAAATTCGGAGGGACGAAAGAGAAGGGTGAATAAGACTCGTTTATGGGATCGAGAATATCGGGAAAAGCTACCAACCCAATGAAGTTGAGCAATTGGGTCCTTTTCTTGCCTTTTTTCTTCTGCTCTGCGTCATCAATCTTCACATATATGCTGTTCCATAACTTCCATTACAAACCCATATGGAAACTAATTTACACATAAATGACTTAACAATAAATTAATTTCCTAAAACATTGTCCGAATATTATTGTTCAATGAGTCAACTTTACCAGTCTAATGACAACCACGAGCAGCCGCGTACAGAGATATGAGAAATTTTTTTTATGAAAGATAGGACAAAATTGTCATTACATGGATAGGTGAGTAGACGATGAACTGTCCTGATTAGGTCAACCGAGCAAATCGGGTGTGTGTTTAGCATGGACAATTATAAAATCCCAAAAGACAATGAAGCTAGATGAGTTCTCCAAGTAAGGAAACCATGAGATAAGTTGGTACAAAGAAGAGAATTTAATTACAGTCAACAATGTCTGGTAAGATATTTATTAATTAATAATTAACCACGATATTGGCTAAAGTCAAGATTAGCTATCTAGTTTTAGTTGTATTTTTTCTTATACCATTTAAAATATAAATGGTTATTTATTATACAAAATATAATAAGATAGAATAAAATTAATAATTTAGGATATAATATGATATGATATAATTATATGTAATATTATATTATATTTAGTATATAATAAGATATAATAAAATTATATATATAATTTTATTTTTAGAATTATTAAGAACTAGATAAAATAATTAATTATTTTAAATAAAATAAAATAATATTATGATTTAAGTAAATATTTTAAAATATTAATTTAAATTATTTATAAACTATTTTTTAACTTTAAATATTTATATTATGTATTGAATAAACGAGGGATAAGTAGTAAAAGTATGAACCCATCCTCTTTCTCTCCAATTCTGATGTTACCAAACATAAGATTATAAAAAAATTATTCAATAATCTCATTTCTTACTACGTACCAAACAGGCCTATATGGTGTAATTTTAAAAGTGTGGTGATTTGAAAAAATTAAAAAATATAAATTAAAAAAAAAAAAAAAAAAACCCACTTGCATTTGTAAAAGGAGGTGGTGAATGTTATTGGGCATTTGTAAAGAGGAAAGGCAATAAGGCATAAAGGAATAATTGAAATCAAAATGGACCACTTGGTTGACGATAGTGGGTCGAGTAAGAGAGATGCTATTCTCAATGCTGGTTCCATCGGCTACACACATGCATCATGCTATCAAATCCAGAACATGATGGTGGAATGTTTCAGATTTTGAGTCGTATGGTATCATTTTTAACGTGGAGAATGGATTAAAAGAAACACATTTCATTGGTAGCATAATTCCTTTTTTTTAATCTTTTGTTATCTCTTAGTCTATTAGGCATTCTAGCCGAACAGTTGTTGCAGTGACTAAGCAAGAGCCCAAGTTTGTAAATTACTAAGACATCTTACATCCAATAATCAAAATTTGCATTAACTAATTGATTACAATGAGTGTGTGACTCTCCAAAAAGATAAAGTGGATGCATAACATATATGGGATTGGTCACAGGCCCGCAAAGCATGTGTTAGAGCAATGGTTGTAAGAATATTGATGGCAATTCACACGAATCAAAACAAGAGGCTTGTGTTTCTGCACGATGATCCCACAAAGGAAGGCTTATTTGTACTTCTTCTTGGCTTCACCATACCAAATAACTCCAAATACTGTGAGTGAATATCCAAGCATCCCAATTACAGACACAGGATTTTTAAATATCAAGACTGACACAGCCACAGCAACATCCCCTTTTGCATTGCCCAAAACCTGTAACAACATTCAGAATATTGTTTATGATCATTATTTCCAGACTAATTAATCTTACCAGAAGACTTGGATGCATGCCTGGAGAGTCAGAGCGCTTGTGTGTTTGGTGACCAAAAAGTTGGTCAAGTTTAGAAAATATGCTAGAGAAGAATTGAAGAGCAGATGCCAAATTATTTTAACTTCTTTTCTTGCAAGAGCTAATGTGATACGAATCACATTTTCCTCCATTAACAGAGTTGCAGGAAGTAAGAACACAACAGTAATTGGCTCCATGTACAACAGGTTCATAGAGTTGAGCTTTTCCCTGGAAATCAAAATTATTTCTGTAAGTTGAGTTGTTAATTTTCTTTAATTTTCTATGATCTTGCAATGACAGAACAAGAGATTTGTTACTCCTCCGAAGACAGCAGAATTCCCTGAAGCACTGACTTGAATGGCCTGGCAGCCGTAGCCAAAACACACATTATAAGCCCGAAGAGAACATACACAGCTATACAATCAGAACATCAGGATAATACAAGTAAATTGAGAAACTAAGAACAGAATTTACCTCACTAGCAATGATAACACCAGCAACTACAGGCACAAGAGTGGCGTAAATAATCCAAGCCTCCCTCTTTTTACTCATCATTACACAAAAAAACGTCGTGAAAAACGGCGTGCTGGCGCCAATCGCCTGGTTCAATGACACCGGAAGGAACCTCAAAGACACGTTACTTAAGCCCACCAGTCATGGTTGTGAATTCTGCAATGAACATTACATTGCAAATAATAGATGCAGTGAGGAACATAAGAAACACCAAAGAGAAAGGAATATGCCAATATTTGAGGTGACTCTTGCTATGAACAAGTAATATACTCTTCACAGAATTTGGAGTATAAAAGCTATAGAATAAAACAACCAAGATAATATTAAACTACAGCACAAAAACATTTTGTTTCAGAATTGAATCCAATTTTACCTTACGAAGTGAATTTTAAAGGAACATCAAGGAAATTACAAGTACAAAAGGCTGCATAAAAGATAAAATTACAAAATTTGAACTGGAAGTACAAAAGGCTGCATAAATTTATGAAGATAAAATTACAAGTACAATTATTAATCATCACAGAATAAACTGGTGGCAATACATTAAACAGCCTAAACATCACTTTAAATATGCACTCTATGCGAAAACATCAATCCAATCAAATAGTTATAGATAACACCAATGCTAGCATTACATCCACCAAAAGACAAAGAAAAGGGTATCCGTTCAGAGATTACTCATATAAACACAAAATTTGCACTCATTGTAACTCTAAAAGAAATCAGAGAATAGAAATGTAAAGAATAAGAAAGCTGGGTTACTTACCTGGTAATGAAGTTTCAATGTTAACTCCAAATCACAATGAGGACAGCTTCTTCAGATGACAGACTATATAGGCACATACATGGAGACTGGAAAGAGTGCGAAATAGAAAAGGCACAGAAAACAGATCCTAAATCATCTATATAGTGTGGCCAGCGACAGCAAATAATATTTAAGGGGCTACTGTTCTTAAGTTTTGCACTTACAAATCCATAACAGCTTGTCATAGTTGAGCTGGGCACCGCAATTATCCATCTCATAGATGATCATCTTGAATTTCACTTTGTAAAATAGGCATCATTTATTTTTCTATTAGTCACTTAATTGTTCATGCATTTATTTTTAAATTATATTTTGAAAAATAAGGAACAAGAATACAAGGTAGAGAAATGGACAGTGGTGCGCCAAACTCTGCATCAGAAACTTCTTTCTGCATTCACATCTCAGTGATGCTAGAAGTTGGTAGGTTTGGTAGACATCTCAGTGATGCTAGATGTCGATAAGTTTCCCAGTTGGTGAAGCAGTGACGGCCATTCAAATATTGCCAGCCAATCCAAACCACATTCCATTCTATCTGGGACTGCAGTCCCCTCGTGATTTTCCTTTCGCCCTCAATGTAATCATTTTACATCTTGATGGGATTCGTTCGTTCATTTCAACAATTTTAAATGAAACTGATTAGATTGTACGGCATTGTATTGACTACAATGCTTGAAAGGGCCATCGAGTGAAAAATCATTGGCATTAAAATTAAAACTAACGGGTTTGGCCTGTTATAATTGGGCACTCGGGTTTCCTCCGTGAGAAATAGGATGCAAGGCCAAGATGTTCAAAGCGTACGATAAAACTCGTGGAGGAAACTGAAGCAACGGCATATTTGTTAGAGCCAAATTATGAAGCTCATTCAACAATCCCACGGAGTATTGATTCTGAATGAAACATATATAATAAGAAAACACTGGTGCTTTTTTAAATCAACTTGTTGCCATATTAGTATTACTTAAACAAGAGCTACACCCTACAGTGGCCTGCAGTGCCCAAATGAGATCAAAGGAAGAGGCATCAAAGCAACATGAAGTGACAGTATGACCGATAATGGAAAACATGAATTTCAAATTTATATTTTTCTTCAAACTGCAAAAGCAATCAAATCATTTTTGCTTTACGACTATAAAATTACCATAAATTTACATGAATTTGTTCTTATAATTTGTGTTGGTAATTCCATTTAACTTGGGGGATTGAAACCATACTCATCTTTTCTTTTCGCATTTTAACTTTTTGAGGAAAAACCATGCTCATCTTAATGAGCTGACTTTACTCGGATATTTTTCATCTCTGAAACCTATAATTTCCACAATTTCTCAACATTGTACTCTTTCCAAGTTGGTACACCACCAATTATAATATTTCCGAAAAAAGGAAAAACACAAGAGAACCATATTTTCAAACTAGATATGATAAATGATAAAGTAACTTAATAGGATAATAGAAAAAAAATAAAAATCACAAACTAAGCACAAGTGTTATCATTGGAGTTCCAAAGTCCACACTAACTGAACAGAAGGCAAAACAAAATAGCTAGCAAAATAACTCTCAAGTCCAAAACCTCGAACCTTAGCTCTTAAGAAAATATATCCCAAATTCAAAAGGTGGTATTACATTGCCGGTCTAGCACCTACTTCAAATCAAGTTGCTGCAAGCCAATAAAACACAAACAAAATTAAGACTAGACTGATATACCCAAAAATTTCAACAACTGCAGAAAAAGTATATATTCAAAATAGCCACACATTAGCATTCCATTAACTTCAAAAGAAAACTAAACCTAAACCACAAACAAATAATAATAACAAAAATACAAGCTAATCAAGATCAAATAATTATCATAATATTATTACAAATTTTCAAATCTCAATCACGTTTTGATTCAACAAATATGCAAGTAAATCCTTGAATTCACAGAAAACATATTCATATCTCCATCCTTGTGATTTTACTATAAACCAAACCAGAGTACCACAGTAATTGTTTAGCATGCACAACTACAGAAAGAATGCAAACTGTGATGCAGGAAAATCATACAGAATTTAATCTTATGTCATTGATGGGTTTACTTTTAAAAACTATGGAAAAGTTCTAACACGACTTTATCACCTCAGTGGATAAGAATCTCAGCTCGCTGCACATAGTACAATACACACACACATACATAGTAACCACCATTGCTCAAGAACCAATTAGTTGGCTATCAAAATAACACCAAACCAGCTACCTACACATTTCATAATACTTTATTCAATAACCAAACCACCTCCCTCCACATTTCATATTTATTGCACTCAACAACCAATTAACTCAAAATTACAGGTCAAAAAAGTTATATTAAAATATACACAATAAATATTCTTTCTGTTAATTGAATGAACACAACACTACAGCAATGTAAACACTTCAGTGTTCAAACAACTAAAAACAGTCATCGGCATTTATATTATATCAACTAAAACAAGAGATTGCAGACGATTGGTAACATACCTCATATGTTGCTGGGATACATGAAAACCCTGACTCTATCTCCCTGTTTGACGAAAAAAAGAAAGCACACAATCAAATCTAAATATTCAAATCCAAGTTAAACCGCACAAACGAAGTCAAAAAATTAATTAACTTTTCAGTTACCATGGATTTGGGAGGGAGATTTGATTTGAACTTAGCGCGAACGACGCCACTGTTACCATGAGGTCTGGCAACTTTCCCCCAAATGCAACGGTAGTGGGAACCATTCTTCTTAGTCTTTGCCTTGTAAATGTAAGCCATCCGCTTGCCGCAGTACCATGCCACTTCTTCCTGGGTATTCACTCCCTCGATCTGAATCAAAGAAGTGTTTGGATACTGGTTTGACTTCGACCTGAAATCCAAACAAACCCAATTCAGTCCAACTACGTCGTCACTTCAGTTGTAAATGCGCAAAAACTAACTTTATTTTTTCCTAACCTTTTGTAGCCGAGAATTGTTCCTCGAACATAGAGTCTGTGAACAGAAGCACAAATGACATCAAATCAAATGACTTTGAAAACGGAAGGAATAAAAAAAAAAGGTTTGTTCCCCAGAAGCGGGTATTAGAAAATGCGATGAGAACTAGCGAGAGAGATTTCGGACCTGACGCGCTCGCCTTGTCTGCCCTTCACCATTGTTTTCGGTTTAACCTCTGCCGCCTGCGTCTGCCAAGAAGAAAACCCTAGTTAGCGGATTCGTTGAGCTCTATGAATAAGAGGTGTATATAACCGAAAGGGAACAATTCGGTGTGGATGGTTGTATGGAGTATCCGTCGATACACAGTGTGGTGGCGTTCTTATTAATACACGTGGACAAGAATTTAATTCATTTATATATCAAATAATTTTAATTTTTATTATTTTAAATTAATTTATATTTATATTATTAATTAAATTATTTTGTATTTTAGTGGGACTTCCATCTGAACGGCCCAAGACTAGGCCCTATACAGTTGTCATAGGCGGGCTTTATAAATAGGGCCGAACCTATCTTCTTCTCGACACGGATCGGTTCGTAAACAGTATATACCAGGGCGACTGGCTCCGCGAGATTGTATGAACTCCTTTTTCGTGGCCCGTTCCATTGGCCACTCTTGACAAGACTGTCAAATAAGCTCCGCGGGTGGAAC
This sequence comes from Cedrela odorata, assembly GCA_035584115.1. Taxonomy (NCBI): domain Eukaryota; kingdom Viridiplantae; phylum Streptophyta; class Magnoliopsida; order Sapindales; family Meliaceae; genus Cedrela; species Cedrela odorata. The sequence goes on from JAXCLQ010000003.1 coordinate 1,877,835, forward strand.
AGTAACGTGTGGACCCGTGCCAATTCTCCGCCTACTAAATTTCGAGAAGCAAAATCTCCCAGGCCGTGACAAAAATTGACTCGATCATATACTTACTGCCGAAGCAAATTCCAGCATTAAATTGACTCGTCGCTTCTCAGTTCCAACTCGCACAACAATGGAGGAGCCTCTGCTCTCGGGTACGCTACACTGCATTTCCATTTTAATTTAGTTTAATTTATTTTTATGTTGTGAGGCCGATTTTTATTTATTTTTTTTTTTTTGTGGTATTATTTGATTTTATGTGAAGAGAAAAGAAGTGAATCGGGAGATAAAGAGAGCGGGAGATGGAGCTCCTATCAGCACGTGGGGAGAACAAATTCTGTAATTCCTACTGCTTCCTTGGCGGGAACCGAAGTCAGCGTTGAAGAAATTCGATCGGTTGTGGGTTCTTCTGATCACTACCCACCGTCGATTCATGCTCCCTTGATCAGTTCGCCTGAGCCTGATCCTCACCGTACGTGCATCGTACTCGCCGTTTTGTTTGAGCTTAATTATTTGTTTGTGTCCTTGTTGCATCCATTAATGATGTCTGTCTTTTGCAGAGCAAGCTATCGTCTATCAAGGTGGATACCAAGGAGGAGATTATGGTGGAAATGTGAATGAATTTCGGGGGTAAGGCCTGGATTGAATTAGAGTTTAATTGTGTGATCAATTGGGTATTTTCTGACTTGTTTGTTACATTTGAAGCCTTTATTTGAGTAAAATTTGCATGGTTGGAATAGGATGGTTATATTATTGTAGGTTGAGGTTTGTGTTGTAATGGTTGCGACTGTAGCATGCTTTGGTAGTGTGAGAATTCAAGCTCTCTTTATTGGTTCACTTGCACTTTCTATTTCTCTGTCTGGGTTCATCATCAACTCTCTCCATCTTCTGGAGGGCTTTATTACTTTGAGCTTATTTTGTGCTGGTTTGTTTGTTTGTTTGTTTTGGGTCTCCTCGACTTTGTTTGTTGAAATATAAACCTAAAAATTTGAAAGAGGTTCAAAACTTTATGTCATTGCATGGTCAAAAACAAAGGGGAAAAATGGAAGTGACCTCCACTGTTCACTTGATGTTATAGGATTAACTAGTTATATAAGACAGCCTACTTTATGAGAAAGCATAACTTTAGTGCAGAAAATGGTTGCTGCAGTTATGTTGGAGAATATCAGGACTGCTATGATATTTTTATTCTTGTGCTGCAAACATGACATTATCAAGAGGTTTAACAAGCCATTTCATCTGGTTTTTCGTAATTATATTTAATATGTGAATTCAAAGAAACTTTATAACTTGAAAACGGGATATCCTGTCTATGTTTCAATGATCAACTGAACTTGTTTTTTTCAATCCAGTGGAAGACAAAAATCAATCTTTGCAGCTTCTTTTAGTTTCATTGTTTTCAATTAATGAAACATCACCTTGTCCCTGTTTGTTTTGCTTTGGTTTTCTGCAAATTTGTGAGTATTTAACTATGTTGCAAATTTGTGAGCATTTAACTATGTTCCTGACTTCTGACATCAATTGATCAAATTTATTTGATAAGAGGAGCTAAAGATGGAAATTTTTAAAGCAATTGAAAAGATTTTTGGTTGATCATGAGTCGTCTAGCAATGTGTAGGGTCAAGTGTATGTTTTGTCTAGATTTTCTAATTGTATAACAGGTTTCATTTATATCTTTGTTTAGGTGATGGAGATTCATCTAATATTTTTATCAGATTCTACATTTTAGTTTAAGGCTAGAAACTTTCTGATAAGTGAATGATCTTTTTGTAGGCAAATATTGGATGAGGTAGAGATAAGGGAGTTGCTCATTGATCATGTCGGTCATCGTTGCTGTTGGGGAAGTCGTCCAGCTCGGACTTGGAAGATTCATACTGTTGAAGACTGTAATGTCTATGTGGGAACTCTTGAAACATTCATAGAGGAGAGGGAAACTATAAGAGAAACAGAGGCTTACGTTGGTGGCAATGTTGATGGGAAAGATAATGGGCCTGCACTAGGCACCTGGGAATTGGATCTAAGGTCACAGTTCCCTGTTTTATTTGTACCTCATCAAGAAACGCGAGTGAAAGTTCCTCATTCTGAAACCCTTGAGAAATGCTCTGGTAATTATACCGAAACATAGACGGTCTATCGATTGTATAATACAATTATCAGACGAGGAAGTTGTCTGAATTTATTTGTTTACTTTCTGTCATTTGCTATCACCCTCCTCCACTAATTCCCTTTATTGCTTCTGTAATGAAATGGTCTGTTTCTGCTTAAAGTCATACAAGTACTATGTGGTTCCCCCGTTCAGATAATGCTGAAGTTGATTTGATATGCAGGTTGTGCAGGACGAGGAGATACTGTATGTCCCAGTTGCAATGCAGATAAAGAGCCTGGATTTTATAAGGAAAACCAGATGACTCAATGCTCCACTTGTTATGGAAGGGGTTTAATTGCACGTAGAGATGGGTCTGACGCAAAGTGAGCACTTTTGACTTTTCCCTTTGATCCTTTGTAATGAGGTCATGCAACAGTGTCTTGCTGACAAGTTGATTCCAAGCTCCAACGTATAGATCATAATATAAATTTTAATCATGAATTATTGACATACTAACTATTATATGGTGCACATAACTAGCTATATGCTACAACTTGGGATGTAGGTTGTAAATTTTCCAACTGTCAAGGCCCATTTGTTGATAGATGCTAACTTCATTGTTGTTAGATCCGGATAGCTATTAATTTGTAGTTTGTGCCTTACAATAATTTTCTCTGCAGATGTATGAAATGTGATGGAAAGGGAAAGATTCCTTGTGCAACTTGTGGATCTCGTGGATTAATAAAATGCAGGACGTGCGGTGGAACTGGTTCTCTCTTGACACGCACTGTCACCCTTGTTAGATGGTGAGTGTACAACTTGTCATTATAATAATTCCTATTCGTACTTACATACTAGGAGACTGAAAGACCATCGGCTTATATAATCCCTCCGTACTTGGTGAGCATGGAATTTGGAGAGAATTTATCTGGAAAAATAATTTTATCTACGTGCCTTAAATTATTCAACTACGTAGTGAGGAAAATTATTTTTTTCTGTTAACAGGAAGACACTGTCAACCCGAAAAGTGAGTGCAACAAGTGGAGCAGCTTCTGTCCCTGACGATGTTTTCCACCGAGCAAAAGGGGTGCAGTTGTGCAACACTCAGGCATACATGTGCTCTCCTGCCTTTTTTGCTGACTCTTTCTTTCTCAACAAGTTTTCTTCTGAAGTAATTGCGGAAAGGGCTAATGTACCTCCGACTGCAAGGGTTATATGTGAGAGGCATACAATTTCCGTTGTTCCAGTAACTCGTGTGACCATGGCTCATCGTCGTCGATCCTTCAGTTTCTATATAATTGGTAATAGCAGGGAGGTGTATTTGAAGGACTACTATCCCTCTAGATTTTGCTGGGGGCTGTGTCCTTGCTTGGAGTGGTTAAGATTGTAAACATGCAGATTCTCATCTTCATGAGATTGAATTCTATAGTCATTTATGCCAACCGAAATTTGTGAGTTCTTTTCTTTGCGTGGTGACAATAAGTTGGTATCTTTCTTAGATTGAGACTGTAATTTTCTTATGTTGATATATGTTGGCTGGTATTGATAAGGACATATGTTTATCTTTTACTTTTGTTATGTGAAATAATAATGGTTATTGTTTCTTGCTCTTGATTATTTTCCAGGTTTATGAGAAACTACTTTTAATTGTATCCCTATGAATGGTTTAGGTTGCTTTCCGCAGATCCTTCATGGAAGGTAAATTTGCGCACTGTATTGATATGGGATGCTTTGGAATTCCCTTGAGATCTTACCTAGATTTTCCTTCATGCTAACTAGGAAATATCATTACAGAAATATCAGCAGACGGAAAATAGTGTTTCCATGATCACGTAGCTTACTGATCATGAGCAAATTTATAGAGTAGCTGACTGATCATGAGCAGATTTAGAGTTACAGGCAGTGAAATATCTGATATTTTTATCTTCAAAATACTAATTATGTATTTTATTATGCATCCTAGTTCCAAGTATTCCTTTAATTTAACCACCAAGTAGGCACAATCTCACTGGGACCTGATTAGAAATGATGGGATCCTTAAAACGTTTGATGCAATATAAGCCCAGTAACAATGTTGACTTCACTAGCTTTTCAAAAGATTGCAGTAGCAACATCTTTGATAACATTTACGCATTCGCATCCTGTGTTCTGTTGAAGGTATGGCTTAGATCCCATATTTTAAAGTGCTAATGTTATCACTTGAGTAGGTAAGAATACAAATATATGTGAAACAGTAGTACTACATATTTAAACTTATGAATGTAAACTGCCGCGATAGTCTTATATCATTGTTATATATTTTCTATTTTTACGGGAGTAAATGAAAATTTACAAAAAATAAAAAAAAAAAGAAAAATAAATTATACGAAACATATGTCAACAATATAAATTCTTTCTCGTACCAATCTTAGAGTTTAATTTTTAAAAAAAATTATTACAGATGGAACTAGAGTAAAGTGTTAAGACTTAGTAGCCAGAATTTCAGCAATTCCAGCTGTTACAGCCAGCAGTATGGCATTGCCAAGTCTCAGAATGACACAAAATTTGGTTGGTGTGACGGTGGAAAAGGGAATGAAATGAGATACTGGTACTGAATTGTATGATTGCTGCTTGAACCGCCACAACAAGAAGTCTTTCCTAACTAATCTTTAATTACACCGTTGACATGTTAGTGGATGTCCATTTGTCCCACTTTAGACACCGTATCTTAGTTAACTTAAGCCCTCCTCAAATTCCAATTCCACACAACTTAATAAACGCGTGGACCCTTATGTTTTAGTATTATATAATTATCATATAATTAATATTATTTATTTTTATTAATTACATTTAATTTATTATATTTTTTTCGGATCAATAATTTCATGATATGATAATTTATTCCTATGTGAATATTCGTGTTCTGTTAAAATTTAAATATGTAATTCTTAAAACATCAAACTGTTAAAATATTAATAAAAAAATAATTTAACTTAACTATAACGATTATACAATTATTTATGTGAAGAATTTTGTTAATTTTAAGAAAATTAAGGGGAAGCTTTGATAATAATAAAAATATTAACTTTTTTTTTATGTAATGGCTCCAGTCTTAGGCACGGTCACAGTTCATTTATCACATAAGCCTATCCTGACTGATCGAGTTACAATCGTTATTACTCAAAAATCTTACGACTCAATAAACAAGAATTTATCTTCCCTAAACCTTTTTCTTAGGTCTCTCAGGACTTTGATCCTCACATGATCATTAGAAGAATTGATACTCACTCTTTAATGAGATTTCTCTTAAAGTTGAGGTCTTAGATTCGAAAGATAGGAGAAACGACTTTCACATAAATTATTTGTTAAACCAATTGTAATTATACGAGGGTTAAAGCATTGAGAGTTCTCAAAGAAAAGTTTAGAAGGAACAAATTCTTATTTATTTAACTACGAAATTCTTATATTATAACAGTTGTGACTTATAAGTCGGGGTAAATGGGTTGTGATCACGCCGAGCGTAGTTAATAATCGAGTTGGATAGTAACAGTATGGACGAATCTAATACAAATTGAAAACTTGTAGACTTATTTGTTATTTTGATAAATTACATAGGCTAATTTGATAATTCGGTAACTTATGGTTATTATTATTATTATTTTATTAATAATTCAAAACTGCGACCCACCAAACACGCCAAACAAATATCACAAAGCGACAGACAACGGGCCTACTTTACAGTTTACATTCTGATTATATCCTCTCTCTCCGCGTTGAAATTATCATATGATTGGCACCGCAATATCTAATCAAATCACATACTTTCTCCGCCTATACTATTATCCTGCTCTAAATCTCCGATACCGTCCATATCATCCATCTACTGAATCCTACGATTCAAAATCAACCAAGGACCATCGGCAAATGTACATCTTCATGGACCGAACAATACCCCGTGATCAGAATCCAACAGCTAAGAGAATTAACGTGGAATTAGTTTAATTTAAAAAAAAAAATAGCCGACAGGAGACGTAAGTGTAACATAAGAGACGCAAGATTTCGAGAAGTATGCCACGTGTCTTTTTGCAATTTTCTTATAGTTTGAATGTTAAAAGATACGTACGGGTACGTAGGGTCAAAGATAAAGTGACACAATTTGGATTGAGGAACGTTCCATTATATTAACTACTGCAATTATGTTAATTTTAATGACTAAAACACCCGTTAACATAACCTTAACACGAGATTAATTACGGTATATTAGATAATGGGGGTTTAACAGGCCCGAATCCGTCGGGTTGGGAGTTCGTTGTCTCAGTCCGAATTCAAATTTTGAGACATAACAAATGAAGTTGGTGGAATCGCAATTCTTAAAATATAAAATCAACCCGACCATGGAGATGAGTAGTACATGGTTAATTTTGATTCAATTATAAGTCAATTCGGACCGTTAATTTATTTAAAAATTTAAAACGAATAATAAAATTTTGACCCTATTTTAAATTTTTATTCGTTATTTTAATATATCATAACTAAAATTCGTTAACATACATAAATTTTAGTTAAAAAAAATCCTTTTTTTTTTCAAAACAAAATTGATTTTCTATTTATGAAGTAACCCATATAACTATAGTTACTAGCAATTATATTATTGAGCATTAAAGTATGAATTAATAATTAATTCCCAACTAAAAATGCTTTTTTGCATTGCTTGATGACATGGTTAACGCTAAATTTTGTAAATTAAATTCTCAAATCATGGAGTAACAAAAAAGAGAGTTGTAGTTTACTTGCAAAAGTACTTTTGCTAGAAGTACTTTTCAATTTTCAGCAACTTTAATTCGTTTCCCTGCTTTAAACAATTTCATGTGGGTGCTTTTGTTTACTCTTTCACGATAAGGAAAGATATTATCGAATCACATGCTTTCTCTTGCACAAGCTCAAACTCTCAAAGGCAAGCTGCTTAACTTAAAAGTTTCATTGTTTGTAGCAAGATTCATGCCATGGGTGTCGTTACTTAATTATAATATTGCCTTTATTTAATTATTTAGATACAATTAATTAACTTTCATTGTAAGTTAATAAATAAATAAATATAATTGGATTGTTAATTGTAATATTCATATTTTCATGTGTTAAAATATAAAAAAAATATAGTTAATTGGCGGATTAAAATTTTTTTTTTCTTGTCGATTTCCTAAATATATAAACTAAATTTTTCACGATTTATTGTATATTAATAAAAAAGTGAGTAGTTTACGTTAAAAATGAGTGTTTATCAAATACTTTTTTAATATTATTTTCAAAATTAAGATAACAGATATTAAATATTTTAAATGAGTTTACGAACGTGCAAACAATGTGCTAATAATAAAGTTCAAATCTCGTTTCATTATATCATTTACTTTGTAAAATAAGCAATGACATTTGAATTTGCAATTCAAAAAAAAAAAATTCCTAATTTTAAAAATTTTTTAATGCATGTTAAATCACTTTCATAATTTTTTATAAGTAAATACTTTGGTCTTATATAATTTCTCAATCTTTAACTTCATTTGGACATATTTTTAAAATCTAGTACTTGTTTTAATAATACTTCCTTGAAACATTCATGCATTCAATCTCATAACCAAATTTATCACACTAATTACCATTAACCATTAACAAATAGAGACTAATTAATTTCATTTTTTACATTTAATTTCCTTTGATTAAAACATCAAAATGCTTTGAATCAAATAAGGTAATAAATTAAGTGATCTAAATATCAATTATAATTTATTTAATACACCTAACAAATATTAAATAATATGTCTTAATACTCTTTCTTAACCTGAATACTAAATACACATATTATAATTCTCTCAAAAAAATTTTCTATTATTAACTTTTAAGCAGATGTTGATACGTGATATAATTAATAATAAATTATTTAAATTATATATCAATAAAAATTATAAATTAAATTTCTATTTTATAATATAAATTAAAATATCAAAATATAATTTGAACGATTCATTATTAATTATATCATGTATTAATATATTTTAAAGTTAAAAATAGCAAAAAACATAAGAATATATCCTAATCCCTAAATACATTGCTACATATTTACCACCACTTTATAATGATAATAATTAATTAATTAATTATAATAATTAAAACAGTAACAAGTAAACTTCCCACGTTAGTCGTTGATACTGGAATACTATAAATAGAAAGGACGACAGAAACCAAATGCAAGTTCACAATCACAACTCTTGCCGGTTGTCAGATTTCGGGTCCTCTCGTCTTTGGACAGACAGCTCAAATCTTTTAAAAAATAGAACCCAACTTTCAACCGACGGTTCGCTCGCTTTCTCTCCGTTTCCTTGACTTTTTTTTTTGTGTGTGAAATTTGATTAGACGGGGTATGTCGGCCGGTGGCCTGAACGCCGCATCATGCGGTAGCCCAGTAGGTGGTCCGAAAACTACAAGGCGACGTATTTCAGACTTGTTAGAAAACGTTGACAAACTCTCGAATTGTTCTTCTGAGTATTCATACTTCATCTCTGATGAAGAAGACAACAACTTTAACGGCTCTTTTACTGGGACCCATAATCACAATTATTGTTATCATCCTGTGATGAGGTATCACCTGCTTCGCAGGAAATTTTTTTCTCTTTTGCCTGAGACATGGCTGCTTGAGATACAAGACGGGTGTCAGTGGACGGCGGCGAAGGCGCAGAGTTTGAGGTTGGGGAGGAATATGATCCGTAAGATCATCGCTGCGTTTATGTTCTTGGTTATGTTTTCGGTGTTTCTTAAAGTTTCCTTTTTGAGTAACCATTTCGAGATTCATGGGAAGGATAGAGAGAAAGGGCTCGTGATTTTTCAAACGTTTAAAGACGATTGGGCTATGGCTCAACGTGTTCTCGCCGAAGAAAAAGAGCGCTCCATGCCCATGCGAGTTTTGGAGAAAATATCTGTAAGTTCAATAAAAAAATGAAAACTTTTTCCTTCTAATCTAGTTCATTTTCTGTTTGGTTGCTGAGAAAATGGAGGAAAATGAAGAATATGTCTTTTTTGGTAAAAGGGTGTTTTAATTTTTTACTACATTATTAAGTAAATGAAGAAACCAGTTTCTTATCATAGTCTGTGAAATTCGACATCTTTTTCCCTGGATCTCTGGCTTAATGTTCTTATTTTCAGTTTCTGAATACAGAACACTGGGGTAAAAGGGTATGTACGGGGAAAGAATTATTTTGACTCGCAAGAGGAATTGCGTGCCAACTAGTGCATTGAATTTTATGAGGGTGGTGGCTTTGACCAGACAAAATCCACTGTTTGTGGCTGCTTTCCCATGATTAGTTGGCCGTTGTGTCCCTTTCATTTCGTTTATGCCTTTTCCGTGTTGATTAATGCGTATGAACATTCATATAAGAAAAGCTCTCTTTGACTTTAATAACTGGAATCTTCTGTCTTTTCGTTTAGCGTTTTGATTCTTTCAGTAATTTGCTTGTTTTTACTGTTTTTTTACAGACTCCAGAAATTTGGATGAAACCCAACAGCGACAATTATTATCAATGCATAGCTCGATCGAGAAGTCAAATAAGTATGTGCTGTTCTAACTTGAAATTTTGACTGATAGGCTTCTGCATCTGCATGCTTAAATTTATTTATCTCTGAGCTTTTGCAAACCTGAACTTTGTTTAGGGACCAATAAGAAAACAAATGGGTATCTTCTTGTTCATGCAAATGGAGGATTGAATCAAATGAGAGCTGGAGTAAGTTTAGCTCATTATATTTGATAGAATTACTTCTCTCTTTTTACCTGCTCCGTGGAATGTGATGTTTCAAATGCTAATTTATTACTTCACATTCAGATATGTGATATGGTGGCAGTCGCGAAGATAATGAATGCCACTCTGGTTCTTCCTTTTCTTGATCATGAATCATTTTGGACAGATCCCAGGTATCATTCTCATTCGTTTTGCATTCTTGAAAATATCCTTCTTCATTTTGTTATGTCTTTAACGATGAATTTCCGGAAACTTTTTGCAGTGATTTTAAGGATATCTTCGACTGGAGGAATTTCATGGAAGTTCTGAAAGATGATGTTCATATAGTTGAGTATTTGCCACCCGAATATAAAGGGATTAAGCCCCTACTAAAGGCTCCTGTTTCGTGGTCAAAGGTGTGGAAAGAGTATGATTTTTTGAAATACATGGCAATTGTACATTTGATTTCTCTGTTTCCGCAATTTTATCTAAGACGCTCCATTCGCAGGCTAGTTATTACAGGAGTGAGATGCTCCCATTGTTAAAGAAGCGTAAGGTGATAAAATTTACGCACACCGATTCAAGACTTTCTAATAATGGCCTTGCAGCCTCCATCCAAAGGCTTAGGTGCCGTGCCAATTATAAGGCTCTCCGGTATTCAAAGGAGATCGAGGACCTTGGAAAAATTTTAGTTGATAGGCTTAGGAGCAATAGTGAGCCCTATGTTGCTCTTCACTTAAGGTACTATCTGACGTGTGTATATATATATATATATATATATATATGTACACACACACACACATATTAGTAGTTTCTTAAATGTAAAAGTCACCAAACCAAGTAAGCGAATTTTGACTGCAGATATGAGAAAGACATGCTTGCCTTCACTGGCTGCAGCCACAACCTTACTGCCGAAGAGGCTGAGGATCTGAGGGTTATGAGATATAATGTTAAACATTGGAAGGAGAAAGAGATAGATAGCAAAGAACGGCGCCTCCAAGGTGGATGCCCAATGTCCCCCAGAGAAGCAACTTTGTTCCTCAAGGCCATGGGTTACCCTTCCACGACAACCATCTACATAGTTGCCGGAGAGATTTATGGTAGGAATAGCATGGCAGCCTTCCGTTCAGAGTATCCAAATGTCTTTTCTCATTCCACTCTAGCGACTGAAGAAGAGTTGGAGCCCTTCAAACGATATCAGAATCGCCTTGCTGCCTTGGATTACCTTGTGGCACTTGAAAGCGATGTCTTTGTTTACACGTACGATGGAAATATGGCCAAGGCAGTGCAGGGGCACAGGAGATTTGAGGGATTTAGAAAGTCCATCAACCCTGACAAGTAAATTATCTTATCATTATCAAGTTTGCAAATAGGGACTAAAAGTTAGTGTACTAATATAATAATGTCTTAATTTCAGGCAAAACTTTGTCAGACTGATAGATCAGTTGGATGAGGGTGCTATATCTTGGCAAGAATTCTCTTCAGAAGTGAAGAGTATACATTCAGGCAGGCTTGGAGGACCATATCCTAGACTGCCAGGAGAATCACCAAGGCTAGAGGAAAACTTTTATTCAAATCCTTTTCCAGGTTGTATCTGTAACAGGTCCCAGGAGCAAACTACTGGTCTGAAACTTGACAAGAGGCTGAATGTAAGAGCTGCATTGCAAAAATAGGGTTTTCATTGGCATGATAATGTGGCTCATACCTTGGATTATTTGTATCCGTTGCTTGAAAAGCTGCTGATTATGTGGTTGATATAGGATTATGATGCTTGAATTTCCTTTCACCCAGTCACGAGACTGTAGGAGCAGCCAACAGGATCAAGAAGATTAAGGTTTATCGCTGTTTGAAGAATACTTGCCTTTGTTACAGAAGAACAACCCTGAATAATCCTGCTATTAGAAAAGCAGAGATGGACCAGGGAAAAATAAGGTTAGCAAGATACACACAAAAACAGAATTCCTGTTAGTTCATAGAATTCCATTTATTTATTATTCTTTTTCTTAGTTTGGTTTTTGCTATCGTCAATCACCAAATTAGGCCTCATTACAAATTTAAATGTAACATCTCCGTACAGCTCATAATAGAAAATGTCACACGTTCTTTTCAGATATTATCTTCTCATTCTTAAGAAATGAACTTTTCTACTTTCAATCAAACTTAAAATATGATAAACTGTTTAAAAGTTAAACTGGATAGAGAAACCGGAGATAATCTGGTAATGGAAAGGCAGAAGAAATATATTTCAATTATAAAAAGAATAGTGTACAATTCATCCCTTGCCTACAAAACTCACAATATCATCAAAGGTTCATTTATAAAATGGTACCTCGAGATGAATTGGCTGGAACTCGACAAAGTTGATTAATGTACATTTGATGCAGCCTTTTATCAACCAAGAAATCTCACCTTTCTTAATCTGATACAATTTTTCATAATCTGCCTGTGCAACTACATTGCATCATCATGGTCTGTATCTTTGAATTCAACTACCACATTGACGGTACATATAACTGTTCTTTCAGATTTTGAGTTGCACTTTCAGTAGGAAAACCTCTCACCCCACCAATCGTCCACTGTGCTATAATCCCTGCAGAAATTGCAAAGCGAAGCTGCCTTTCCAATACATCTTGATTTTCAAACATCTCGGGAAAAGTGGTCAACTTCCTCCTAATACCAGCAACTACAGCATCACCAGAACCAGTCCTATCACAAGTGAAGGGCGTTATGAGCACATCTTCTGTTCCAACCACCACACCATCAAATGAAGAGCCATAGTAATGAATCCGAAGTGTTCCCTCAGTCACAAACAAAAACTTAAGTCCATCATGCCACAATGGAGAGATTTCCTCACGAGTATAATGATAATAATCCCGTCAGTTCTTGGTTTGCTCAAAATTTTCAGCATAGTATTGTGGCTGGTAATTTTGTTTCCTCTCGTAATACTCTTCGTCTAGAAGAAATTCCTACTCTTGCCTTGATACCTCAATAATATCCGCTTCATTCCAGGCTTTCATTATCAGCTCCTGTAAACCATCACGTGATCTCCACAAAGGCAATGGCAAATTTAAATCGAAAAATATAAGCCCCCCAAACTTCTTAGACCATTCAATTGCTTTCAAAAGTGTCGATTCCATTGTCGGGGACATTAAAACTTCAGAATAGAAGTCGAAAATTCTAGCCTGCAGTAGATTATATAAGAAGATTTTCATATTCAATCAACAAAATTTGTCCAAATAGTCCCACCTACTTAAACTATTTTGACCAATTTGTTCTCCCTTGTAGTGGACCAAAATAATCGATGACACAAGGAGCAAGGGTAAGCATTTCATATTCCAGAGAGGCATATGTTCGTGACCATATATTTAACACATATAACAATGAATTTGAATTTCTTCGATCTGCATAATCTAAGTTAATCATGAACCTTAAAACTTGGCACAAATTTCACTAAATTTTACCTCTTTGAGCACAGCCAAGTTTAATTCAGAGCAAAGAAGCGAATCCTCAGCAGAAGATTTCACTGTCTTGGCCTTCATCTTCCCATTCTCAAACTTAATCTTCACACGCGTGCACGCAGTCTTCACAGTCTCATCAAACTTCACTGCGCGCGTATGCACTCTCTCTTTATTCATCATCAAAACCAGCTCGTCCCTGAAATCATCGGCGCCAACCTTCCCCATGAAAGCCGCCCTCCCGCCTAGCCTCACGTGGGATATCGCCACTGTTGAATACAGGGCATCGGATGCTTGACTTTGATGCTAAAAGTATGAATTTAATTAAGTGCTTCAAAATTTTAAAGTTGGTGGAAATTGTGTTTTAAAGTTAATATAGAAAGATGTGAAGTATTGCACTGAGTGTTGTAAAGAGAGTACAATTTAAAATATTCTCATACCTTAAGAAGTGTTATATTGAAGTGTTAAAAGTAGAGTACAATTACGTAATATTCTCTAGTTAAAAAATTGAAACAATTTAAGAAAGAATATGAATTAATGAAATGGACCCTATTATTTATAGAAAAATTTTATTTATTATTTAATAAAATAATAATAAAAATTATTATTATTTTATTATATATATTATATTAATATTAATATAATATATATATTTTTCCTTTTTGATGCAATACTTCACATTCTCTCGTATTAGTCTTGAAACACAATTATTACTTAGACCATCAACGTTGAAATTTTCACGTACTCAAACATATTAAATTCAAGTTTTTGGCAATAAAGTCAAGCATCTAATGCCCTATATTCAAGCATCCAATGCCTTATATTCAACATTTTCCTATTTAGAGATTTGATTGAGAATCAATCACTTCTTTATACCATTCTTTTTACTTTGTCATTCCATGTTATTTACGTTTCTGTTAGGCCAAAAGAGGATCGACTCCATTCGAACTTGTCAGTACTGATTGACTTAGTGAAAACATCTGTTAGGTTATCCTTGGTATGTATTTTCTACATGTCTACACTTTCATTCTCCAACATTTCTCGAACAAAATGATATTGAATACTTATGTATTTTGTTCTAGAATGAAAAGCTGGATTCATTACGATGTGCAAGGCACTTTGACTGTCATAAAACAAATATATCTTTTCTTATTTGTACCTGAATTCCTCCATGATCCTTCTAACCTAGATTACTTCCTTGCATGCTTGTGTAGTTGTCATGTATTCTGCTTCTGTTGTACATAATGCTACCACACTTTACAGTTTTGAAACCCAGCTCATAGCTCCTCCTGCAAGAGTAAATACATAACCAGTAGTAGATTTCCTTTTATCAAGGTCACCTGTATAGTTCGAATCTACGTAGCCTCTGACTATACATTCCGATCGTCCATAACATAAAATAACATCTTAGGTCCCCTTTACATATCTCAGAATCCTCTTTACAACATTCCAAAGCTCTTTGCCAGGATTTGCTATAAACCGACTGACTGCTCTCACTGCTTGTGCAATATCCAGTCTTGTACATATCATGGCGAACATTAAGCTTCCTACTGCTGATGCATACGGTACTCGAGACATTTCTATCTTCACTGCTTCATTGCTAGGACACATTACAGAGGATAATTTATAATTCACAGGAAGAGGGGTAGAAATTGGCTTACAATATTGCATGTTGAAGCGCCACAAGATTTTCTTTAAATAATTTTTTTGGAGAAAGCCAAATCTTCTAGTTTTTTCTGTCTCGGTAAATTTGCATCCTTAAAATCTTGTTTACTGGTCCTAAATCTTTCATATTAAACTCCCTAGTTAACTGTGCCTTCAATTCTTGGACTCGATCTTTGTTAGGGCTTGCTACCAACATGTCGTCCATATACAACAGTAAAATAATGAAATCATTATCACCGAACCTCTTGAAATATGCACAATAGCAGAATTTAATCAGTTGTATCCAATGCTAATAATGCAGGAATCAAATATCTTGAACTAACACATTGACGCCTGCTTGAGATTGTACAAAGATTTGATCAACCTGCAAACCAAGTTCTTTTTATCATTTTCTTCAATATTATCTGGCTGGAGTATATAAATTTCTTCATAAATTTCTTTATGAAGAAATGCAGTCTTTACATCTAGCTGTTCTAAATGTAAATCAAACTAGCACACATAGCTAAGATTACTCTGATTGTTGTAAGTTGTACCACATGTGAAAATATTTCATTAAAATCAATCCCTTCTTTCTAAGCATATCCTCTAACCACTAATCTTGCACGAAACCGCTCTACCTGATCATTGCTATTTCGCTTGATCTTGTAGACCCATTTGTTTCCAATAGCCTTCCTTCTATGTGGTAGTGACACAAGATCCTAAGTCTTGTTCTTATGAAGGGTTTCAATTTCTTCTTGCATTGCTGCTATCCACAGATGTGCATCCGAGTTACTCGTTACCTCTTAGAAAGTTGATGGCTCTCCATTCTCTGTTAAAAGGCAGTATGCAATATTGTCCTCCATAATGTATTCTGTTGCCAAGATGGTGTTTTTTTCTTACGAGTTGATCATCGAACTTCTGAAACTTCAGACTCAAATGATCCTTCTTCATGTTCCGGTATTACTTAATTGGATACACCCAACATTTCCTAGAATAGTCATCAACGAGTGACACAAAATACTTTGCTCTTCCTAAAGATGTAACCAATGCTTGCCAAACATCCTAGTGAATTAACTCTAGAATTCCTTTATTTCTAGAACTGGATGTGTTGAACTTTAATCTGTGCTGCTTACTAATGACACATTGTTCACAAAATGGTAGAGACATCATTTTGAGTCAAGGAAGTAACTTTAGTTCTGAGAGAATCTTCAAATCTCGTTCTGACATATGTCTGAGTTTTTGATGCCACATCATCGTTGATTCTTCTTCGCAACTTGAAGATGTGACCGATGCCTCTGCTTCCTGAAATGTTTCTCTTTACAACATATACAAGTTTGCAGCTACTTTTTGCGCCTTCATTACTACAAGCGCTCCTTTTGCAATTTTCATTATCCCGTTCTCAATCTTTGTTTTACACCCAATCTTATTCAATTGTCCTAAAGACAATAGATTCTTCTTAAGACCCTTCACATATCGTACCTCTTGAATGATACGAGTTGTGCTGTCATACATGCTTAACTTGACAGTCTCAATACCAACAATCTTCAAAGTATGATCATCTCCTATGAACACAAATTCCCATGATATAGGTTTGTATTGATTAAACCATATTCTCCAAGAGGTCATATACCATGTCGTCGCTGAATCCACGAGCCATATATCAACAAATTTCTTTCTGCCTTCAATCAGTATTGTCGCCTTGCTAGACAATACTTGCCATATTTTTTTTGAAAACTTGTGTCTACATTCTTCTTATTTTTCCAACACTCCTTTTTCACGTGCTTGACCTTGCCACAACTATAGCATTTGACTTTCTTCTTATCTCTTGATTTTGATCTGCCGTGATTTTGACTCCCACTAGAACATGATCTCTCTCATTATCGATAAAGCCATCGCTTGATGCGAACTTGCCAACCTACCTTTCTGATTTTCTGATTTTTTCACATATTTTTTTCTTTCAATATAATTACTGCTATATCATCAAAAATTAAGTTATCGAAACAGGTATCTTGAGTAATCAAGTTGATAATAACTTGATCATACGAATTTAGTAAATTTTAAAAAACTCTACACTTTTATTTTTTTTATTTTATGACCGAACCATATAAGTTATAAAAATAAAATTTATAGAGGATTAATGTACTCCGTCACTGTCGAAGAGTATAGATCTTTCTCTTAAGAAAAATTTTATTACGAAGTGATTTTGCTTCGTACGATTTTATAAGAACATCTCGTATCTTCTTTGTCATCTTTTTCTCTTTAATGCTTGATATTACTTCGTAAGCTAATCCACAGCAGAGATCAGCCATTACATCGTCGTTCATTTCGTTCCGAACTATATTCAACAGCCTCGTTGGACGGGGTCCACCTGGCGCCCTTACTGACTCCGGTGGTCCCACCGGAGCATCTTCACGTGGAGTAGATATCGGGGTGCATCTGGTTATCGTGAACTCTCACCGTCGGCACGAACTCTTTCTGTACGGCGCCGAAGCAGCATATCAAAGGAGGATCATCGTACGAGAAGTCCATATCATCGTCGAAATCCCTTACCTCTTCGCTTGATTCTTCTGTTGTGGTGGTTTCATTGGTCTCAATTGAGACATTTTCGACTTGCGTTTTCTTTGAACGCCCGGATTTCTTCTTTGCAGAAGTTTCTGTAGCTGAAGAAGTTGGCGTGCCTTTCTTTTTACGGCCTCGGCGACTGGGTTTCGGCGATTCAATGGCACCACTGCTGCTGTTACTATCGTCAACAGTAGAGGCTATTGGTGGGTTTAGTAAGTAATAATAATGTGGCTTCACTTTTCGTGTCAACGTTTTGGGTTTAAAAAATAGACTAGTTGTTTCGTTAGGGTTTATAAGCAGAGAATGAGAGCAGTGAAGGTGAGGAAGAAGAAGAAGTGCCGCCATTGTTTGATTGTTTATCCGTGGGTTTCTATGGCTTCTAAATTTATCGGGCCGGTTCAACTTGTCATTGGCTGCGATTTTTCAAGTCTTTTAATCCAACGGCTGACAGCTCGCTAGTTGTGCAGCATGAACGTATTTCAACCGTTAGATAAAAAGTGTTTTCAAGATGCTGACAATCAATCAATTCATGAAAATACTTCCTCATTGGTTTTGCTTAGTTAAGAGCTATCTTCTTGTAATGTCTTTGTAACCAAAAAGGTATCGTTTTCTGTTGTCGAAATCAGTGCAAGGGTTTTAACTCTGAATTCATCTGTTGACAGGAAACTTCGTTGAAATTTCTCTCTTCTGAGTTCATAATCACTGGTGAGTTTTCCTATGATCTCATCGTTTCCTTTTGTTTTCGAGAATTAATTTCGGCTGTTCAGTGTTGTGGTGATTAAAACATATAATTGAAAATTCTTTCATTTTGTATTCACTCCCACCTGTTGTTTTGCTTGCTAATCGATACCCGAATTCCAGAACCTTATGTTTTGCCTGATAAATATTTTATTATGTTGGAAGAACTTGTTCCACACCTGGGTTTGGTGATCTCTGTCGATTTCTAGCTCCCAATGGGGCAGTTTTTAGTCACAGAGATAAATATCAGTTCATGGTATTATCAGTGTTATTGTCTCTGTAGACAATATATTCAACTATATTATGCGTTATTGATTTTCCTATGTTTTCTCGGGAATGATGAAACGCAAATCTGAAACATGTTTTATGGACTCTTTGATGAAGTTGCGGTTATGGTCAAATTCATAAATTAGCTTTGTATAATTGTATTCTTAACAATATTTATGGAGTCAGAGTTTGGAAAATGCACTAATGTCATGTGGCCTTGTTCTGTTTCTTGAATTGTGGTTGTTTGGTGAGCTATTTTAGTTTCTCACGTGATTGAACTTGCTTTCGAATAGTATTTACTCAGTCCCCTGTTGGAGTTTAAGCTAAGTGTTTGTCTCAAAATTGAGATGTTAACTTTCTTTGGTGCAGAAAATAATGGGTTTCTGGACTTTTCTAGAAGGCTTCCTGCTTTTTGCTAACGCATTGGCTATACTAAATGAAGATCGGTTCCTTGCTCCAAGAGGGTGGACATTGGCAGAACTGCAAGCAGGTAGAAGAAATTCATTTAAAGGGCAAGTCATTGGGCTTATTCATGCATGCCAGTTCATGAGATTACCACTTATTCTTTTGAATATCATCACTATCGCAGTGAAACTGGTTTCTGGGTGAGGTTGAAGACAATATGAGAGATCGGTGGCTTGTTACATATATTAATTAATGTACAACAGAATGATTTGCTGCTTTCTGTTCATCTATTGGGTTGGGGCCTCAAAACGAACGCAAGATAAAATCAGTAAATCTCATCAGTTTTCAGAATTCCAATACAGAATGTGTGTTCAAAATGTTTCATTACCTTCTTTTTTGGGGTTGTTTGATAATGTGAAGTGAAAGGAATTTCAATGCATTTACTGGATTATTTGAAACTGATATGCTGTGGCATGGATTTAGTATTGGGAACAGCTATTGACCATTGATCCTCAAATTAGTTCTAAATACTGATTAAATACTGATTAAAATTAGCATGACTTGGCCAATTCCAACCCAATCTTGGTGCAAAATGATGTTGATCATTTTAATCACATCATTGACCCACACGGAACCAAGTAACCAAGTTCCATTTCTCCAGCAGTGCTTAAGCATATTTGAACATGCTTCAATGAATTACAATTAGCTCTTCCTTAGAGGCCAAGTCATGGGAATGCAATTCAACATTCCTTGAAAACACGTTTTCACATGATGTTCGGACAAGGCCGTGACTTTACTTGCTTGCTAATTTTAACCTCAAAATCTACTAAATAAACATAAATATTAGGTCCTATTTGTTAATAAAGCAGAGTAGGACTGCTATAAGAAATACTTTAATTGATACTGATTAAATACTTTGTTACAAGAGAGATTTGCATTATTGGTTACAAGAGAGATTAGATACTTTGTTCGCAATGGAGATTTAACAGTAAAACTGCATTATTTAATTGATAATATTATCCAAGAACAAACTTCATTAGTGTTACAGAGATGATTATATGTACTACAAACACATACAACAAACCCCCATTGCTGTGAACCAGTCACTCAACTGGAATCATAACCTCATTAGTCCTGAAAGGAGGCAGAGTCCAAGGTGGATTATACCTAGCCAGCAAGAACTCCCCAATTACTTTATACCCATCTTTCTTCAAGCTTTTCTTCAGCTTATCAACTTTCTCTTCCACCACTTCATCTGTTGCAACACCTCCAAATTTCACCACTCCGTACTTTCTCTCCCCCTCCTCTCTTATCAGTACCCTCTCATCCACCGGCTTCGGCGCTTCCTCTGCCTTCTGATACTTTTCTGGCAACAGAAACTGCATTGTCACCATCTTCTTCTCATCTCCTCCGCCACTCCTTGTCACCACAGGAGCTGTCATGGCAATTTTTTCGCTTCCGGGAGAGGATTTAGTTATCACTGGAGCTGTCATGGCAATCTTTTCAGGCTTGGTGTTCTGCGGATTGCCGAAGGCGCCTATGTAATTCGCCAACACTGAAAATCCTCCGTCTTTATCACCCTTGAATGAAGACGGATCATATGTGACTTCGGCTATAACTGAGGGTGCATATTTTCGGATTTCATAGTCGGAAGCGGATTGAATCACTTCGTATTTCGGAGTTTTGACTCTGATTTTCCCAAAAACCATTCCCATGTTGATGAATCGAGTGGAGTTGTTAAAAGACTGAAAGCTGCCTGATGGTGTCTCAATTTGTAAAGAGAGGTGGTTATATATACGAGTACGAAGAACATTGTTTCTTGGGAAGGAGGTTAAACTTGTAAGATTAGTGATGTGCCACTTGTGGTAAGAGTTTAGTGTTGGCGTTTATGGTTTTTATTTAGCCACGTTCTCGATGCTACAACTCGACACAATCGCTAAGTCTGACCTCTCATGAGTCAATTCAATTTAGTTTACGCTAATTTCAAGATTTAAGCCAATTAACTGGAAGAATGGAGGAAGAAAGCTAGATGTACTGATTTGGGTTTGATAAGACTCCTCATTTCATTTAAACACCCGTTAGGATTTGCTTGAGATTGGGGTGCTGTAAGATAAAATAATTGTTTGCCAACAGTTAAACGATCAAGTGATGTGTTGTGATTAATAAAATTTAGCTGTCAAGTTAAAATATACGCACGTAGATTACTAACGAGTTCTTAATCATTGAATGGGCAACGGAATAAAGAAAAAGTTTGGATACAGAACATGGCAATTCGTTTCCAACCACTGATTAACATTTTTCAAACATAATGAGGATGACAAAACACATAAATTAAGAAGCTGGATGCAAATTTTGTACATGGTGAAACTTGAATAAGGAGTATCACTGTTCTTCAGCAGCAACTAAGAAATGATCAAATACCCAAGTACTCTAGTGCCTTCTCCGCAATGCTTTGATTAAGGAATGACCAAGGAACAAGTTGTGTTATCGCCAAACCATCCTCCAGCAGCAAAAAGCTCACCAGTCAAAGCTAATTGAATTTCCCTGTTTTATAATGCAGAAAATTTGAGCCTACAAATTTCAGACAAGCAATCAGCTAATTCGCACGGCTATGAACACCATTTCCAGTGTCTCTCTGGGTCAGATGTAATTGTCCTGGCGGCAACAAAACTTGATTGCAAGAAGCCTTACCTTATGAAAATGTCATTCCTGCCTAAGATCTACACTCTTATGATTTTCAGGCAATGGCAAACTAACAGATGGTAGACTTGCTTAGCAAAATGAGAAATTAGGCAACTATATACATAAAAGCAAATTAAACATTGAAATAAATTGTTAGATACATTGAACTGTGACATATCTACTTTAATCAAACACTCAGATACTAGACTAGCAAAGTGTGGATACACTGCAACACATTGCAGTGTATCAATAACCTACACTAAGGTGATTAATAATTACCTACATTGGCAGGTGGGATCTGAGATCAACAAAAAGCTACTAAACTTGTTCAAAACCTTGGCAATACACAGGTGAGGGAAAGTGGTTTCCTAACTAAAGAGAACAGTGACTAGCTGCCCAGAAAGATCCATATGGTGATACACTATTTCAAGTTTTATATTAGACACAGAAGCTTAAATTATAAATAGTTGAGAAATCACAGCACAAAACATAACTATAAGGCAGTAGGATCTCAGGATGTTGTATCTTCAATTCCTATTAGGTAGTTACAGATAGAAAAAGCAGTTTGTAAGTAACATCACTGATCCAATATCAGCTTGTCTTCCAATTAAAATGAATGATTCAAATTACTACCCAAAAGCTTCTTCAACAACAATACATAGGGATGTACGGTGCTACCAGGTTAAACAAAATTGATATTATACCAAAACATAATTCTAGCATCATTCATTTAACTACTCTTGAGCAACCTATGTAACTATCCCAAATAAACCGATGTCTAATATTCATATGGAAAACAACATAACATATAAAATCTTGCCACAATCAGAACTAACTTTTATTCATCCTCTGCCAGTAAATTAAACAAATAATGCTAAATGAAGGTCTCAGACATCCAAGGAAGGATAATAGCAGCACTAGCTCTCAAGCCTGGCGAAGGCGAAAGCTCTTAGGCGGCCACTGCGAATGTTTTGAGAAACAAGCCTTAAGAGTTGTCATCATTGACCATAAACTAGTAAGTTTCACAAATTTGGATCTCAGGCAATTACAATTATCTTCAATTCCCTTAAGGAAGTTGCAGATAGATAACGCAGTCTAACAAAACATCAATGATCCCAAAACAAAACCCTAAAAATCAAAATCAATATCATGCTAATGTTGCTAACTAAATAGAAAAAACTGAACTTACAGATAAAAATTGAAAATTTTCCATCATTTTTACTCAATAAAAAGAGGGCACCTCAGAGAACAATTTCCCCATTAGTTTCTTCACTAACAATCAAAGTGCAAGGATAACAATTGTATCGGCTCATCACTGATGCCCATGTTAATAATCAAATAGATGAAACCCTAAATTAATAACAAAATGTTCATGCTTTCGAGACTGACGGTTATTGAAGTTAAGCGGTAGCATGGGAATCCTTGCTCCAAGTAGGGATTTCTTATGGGATTTATAAGAGGCAAACTTAAACCCTAACTCCGGAAGGATCCGTTTGGCAAGATCGCTTACGTAAACCCGTTCGAGTAAACCTAAACCCTCTGTCAGTATGGGCCAGACCTAAAAGCCCAAATAATTATGACAACCATCATATAAATAAACCTTTAATATTAATTCATAATAATAATAATAAAAATTTAAAGTTTTAATATTTTTAGTTAAATATTTACATAATCAATAATTATTTAATCATCGTTAGCATTATATAAAATACAAATTCAAATTTAACTCTTAAGAATACAAACATTGTATCGGATGAACATCTAAATAATGTGATACACACGTTTTATCTCGAGCTTTTTTATTAATTTAATATAAAAAAATTTTTATTTTTATTTTATAATTACGTCTTCATTCTTATGGAATGTAATATAATTAATTAAATTTAAATGAGAATAAAAATTATTTTCGCATCATTTTTAGTATTTTTGTTATTTTTATTAAAATTATAATTTATTTTTAATGAAAAAATGCCTAATTAATTATTATTTAAAGTTAATATCTTGGGCTTACATTAAATATACCTGAAATTAAATTATAGAGAATTAGTTTAAGAGAAATATTAAAGGAATATAATAAGCAATGGCCCTTTAAATAAATTGTTGATGTAAATCTCCAAAATGCCCTTAACGCAATTACAGTCCGCCAGCACATTTTGAAATAAAGTCGGTCTGGTCCAGCTCAGCTTGACTCTAAATTTGAAATTTGAAATTTGAAATTTGAAATTGCAGCTCATTTTCACTAGTTCAAAAGCCAAACACGTCCCGCTCCACCGTTCGAATTCCACAAAAAAAATCCAACCGTTAGAAACAAAGCTTCCTATAAAGACCCCGCCGTCCCCACAACTTTTTCTTCTCACAAACCCTAAAAAAGATTAGTTCAAAATTTCTCTGTAAATTTCTTTAATCCCTATTCAAAATGCGTGAAATTCTTCACATCCAAGGTGGCCAATGTGGAAATCAAATCGGAGCGAAGTTTTGGGAAGTGGTGTGCGCCGAGCACGGCATAGAGCCCACTGGAAAGTATGGTGGTGATGGGGATTCTGAATTGCAGCTTGACAGGATTAATGTGTATTACAATGAAGCAGGCTGTGGGAGGTATGTACCTAGAGCTGTGCTCATGGATCTTGAACCTGGGACTATGGACAGCATCAGATCTGGTCCTTATGGTCAGATCTTTAGACCAGATAACTTTGTTTTCGGCCAGTCTGGTGCCGGAAACAACTGGGCTAAAGGACATTATACTGAAGGAGCAGAGCTGATTGATTCAGTTCTTGATGTTGTTCGCAAAGAAGCCGAGAATTGTGATTGCTTG
Organism: Cedrela odorata; assembly: GCA_035584115.1. Classification (NCBI taxonomy): domain Eukaryota; kingdom Viridiplantae; phylum Streptophyta; class Magnoliopsida; order Sapindales; family Meliaceae; genus Cedrela; species Cedrela odorata. The sequence continues at coordinate 1,902,249 of JAXCLQ010000003.1, forward strand.
CAGGGTTTGTTCCTAAAACTCCTTCTATTTTTTTCAAAATAGCCCCTTAATTTATTTACATTTAGGGCATGCTTTAGAAAGAGTAGGGAAAATGATCCTTGCTTTATATTCTCTTCTTGGTTGTTAATACTGGATATATTTAATTGGGTATGAAATGCAGGATTTCAGGTTTGCCATTCTCTGGGAGGAGGGACTGGGTCTGGGATGGGAACTCTCTTGATATCGAAGATAAGAGAGGAATACCCAGATAGGATGATGCTTACTTTCTCCGTTTTCCCATCTCCTAAGGTGTCTGATACAGTTGTTGAGCCCTACAATGCAACTCTGTCGGTACACCAGCTTGTTGAAAATGCAGATGAGTGCATGGTTCTTGATAATGAAGCTCTTTATGACATCTGTTTCCGCACTCTTAAACTTTCCACTCCAAGCTGTAAGCTTCATCCCTATCCCTACAATTTGACTTTTTTCATGTTGTTTGCTTTTTTTCCATTCTAATTGGTTTCTAAATTTAAACTTTTTGTCGACGCAGTTGGCGATCTGAACCATTTAATCTCTGCGACAATGTCTGGAGTTACTTGCTGTTTGAGATTCCCTGGACAATTGAACTCTGACCTTAGAAAGCTTGCTGTTAATCTTATTCCCTTTCCCAGACTTCACTTTTTCATGGTTGGTTTTGCTCCCCTGACGTCTCGTGGCTCCCAGCAGTACAGAGCCCTGACTGTCCCCGAGCTCACCCAGCAAATGTGGGATGCTAAGAACATGATGTGCGCAGCTGATCCTCGCCATGGTCGTTACTTGACAGCCTCAGCCGTGTTTAGGGGCAAAATGAGCACTAAAGAAGTTGATGAGCAGATGATCAATGTGCAGAACAAGAATTCTTCGTACTTCGTGGAATGGATTCCCAATAATGTCAAATCAACTGTCTGTGACATCCCTCCAACCGGCCTGAAAATGGCATCAACATTCATCGGAAACTCAACCTCAATTCAGGAGATGTTCCGCCGCGTGAGCGAGCAGTTTACGGCTATGTTTAGGAGAAAGGCTTTCTTGCATTGGTACACAGGAGAAGGTATGGATGAGATGGAATTTACTGAGGCAGAAAGCAATATGAATGATTTGGTTTCTGAGTATCAGCAGTACCAAGATGCTACAGCTGAAGAGGATGATTACTACGAAGAGGAAGAGGAGGAAGTTCAGGACATGTAAGTTTGATCATGTTATGTTAATCAGGGAGGGCAACTTTGGTTAATGGTTGGATAGAATGTTGTAATCCGGTTGCCAGTCTCTGGCAATTATAGGGATTTTCTGGTAAGATGTAGACCAAAATGAATTTCTCTTATGATCTATTATCAAGTATTATGTCATGCTTTTATGGACGGGAATGTTTCTCAATAGATAAAAAATTGCAAGACTTGTCTCTAAGACAATTCTAACATCATGAAAATGAATTGTTGAATGCATATTCCTGTAGGGTACTTGTAAATTTTGCAGCGAATGAGCGTCATAAATTCTCAATATTCTGTTACCTAACTCTCAAAATAGAGTTACGAAGCCAACTGTTCACTATGCAATTCTTGATCAAGGAAAATGTAGCTATACTTAAATAATTCGACTTTGACGTTCATGTTTGCCCACCTGCAATAATTTGGTCAAGAAAAGGATTTTGATGGATGCTAAGAATGCAAATTTTTTCCGAAAGACATATTTGTCATGCTTTGCTGGGTTGTAAAATTTAAATGAATTGTTATTCTTAAATGTATATTCCTGTAGGGTACTTGTAAATTTTGCAGCGAAGGAGCGTCATAAATTCTCAATTTTCCGTTACCCAACTCTCAAAATAGTGTTATGTGGCCAACTGTGGTCATGGAACTCTGATCATGGCAAGGAGGAATCTTTTGATATCTGATTCTATGAATGTGGTAAATCTTATTTCTTGGAAAACTTCAAGCAAGAGTGAGATTGCTTAGGGTTTCATCTTAATGAATTTCCTACTCTTCAAGAAAGAAAAGACTGAAAATTGAACTTGAGCTTAACTGCCTCACAGAAAGCTATTCAGCCATTAATTTTATTTTAGAACCAATAATTTCCATATTTTCAAAATTATACTCACCCTTTTCCTCCTCTGTTGTATTAGTTATTTTAATTGATTTGGGAATTTTGTATAGGATTTCTTAGTGAAACACAAGTGAAAGTAGAAATGAGTATGGGTTAAACTAGTTAAACGAGTTATTTTAAGAGCAAATGGATGGATGTCAAGTTCTTCGTATCTGAGGTGAAATTGTCTTACCTAAAAAGTCTTTTTGTAAGTGGTTGTGGCAAAATGTAAGTACAACAAATGTTCAAAAAATTGCTAATTATTAATATAATTATAATAAATGATATAAATACTTAAATAATCATATCATTAAATATGCCTTCACCAGTAGGCATCTAAACATAAAGCAAATATGCCTTCACCAATAAGCATCTAAACATGAAACTCAACAATTAAAAAGGATGGGTAGATCGAACACCATGTGCGGATGATCAGGTACAAGACTAACACAAAGGTTAATTCAAGAAACCAGACTCTTCTTGGGTCACCGTTTATCAGTCACTGTGAATACACAACCTGCTACAATCAAAGACCAGGTTAGTAGAAACCAAAGCATTGGCAACAATAATCGAAGTATTGTAATGTATCTGATTACCAGTCACCAACAGAGTTCGTTTGTTAACTCTTAAAATGAAACTTTTGACATGGCTTTACAAGCAAATGCACTAGCTCAAATATTATAAAGAGTTGCACATTCTCAATTGAAAGTTAATACTACAGTAGCAGTAATCCCATCATCAGACAATATGTAACAGAAAGCTACATTTTCACAATTGATTATCAATTACAACCACACAACAAAACCTGCAACTACGAATACAAAAAATAGCATAATTTACAACACAAAACAAGCAAAAGGATTCCACCTAATCATCTACTTTTTGCCATCTTCGACAGCTTTGTCTACCACTACTTCAACTTTCTTGTAATCGAAATCCACGGGGTGCACAGCACACTCCTCAGGCAACATCGGACGCCTTTTTGCGAAGATGGTCCACAGATACAACACAATGGATGCCCCCAAAGCTCCACAAGTAGCGCCTAAAATCAGCGCAGCAAGCACCCTCAACAGGCAGTCACTCCGCTTGGGAAGTGGCTGAGGTGTTTTACTGTTCTTAGCAAAAGTCTTGGGATCTAGCGGCTGTGAATGCATCCAATGTGGAAAGTGCCTTAGCTTAAAACTCCATGAATAAAGATAACAGGTCTGTATAGAATTCCCATTTGAAGAGCTTAAGCCCACAAACACTTCCTGATCATTCCACATTTTTGACAAGTCAAT
>JAXCLQ010000003.1:1908491-1977957 GCA_035584115.1 Cedrela odorata
TGCTCACTTTCACTGATACAAAACTACCCACATCAATTCCCACGTGATTCTCATTCAAATCACCATACGTAACATCTCTTAAGGTATCAAACTCAACAGCAACAACTCTAAATTTACTCTTATCGAATCCTAGAGACAGCCCAAATGAACTGTTACCAGCCATACTAAAATTAAAACCACTTGGAGCCATAACAAAAGCTAAACCATCGCCACTTTCCTTAGACATCGAAAACGAGAAGTTTGTCGAAAAGGAAGCTAAATTCCTAGCATTACCTTCAACAAGCTTGATGGGTTTCTTGTACATGACTCTCCCAGCACTTGAACTAACAGAGTTAGTGAGTTGAACCGAAGACCCACCATTAACAACCTTGGAATCCCCATATAAAGCAATGTTGGACTCAAAGTTTGAATCTTTACCAAAACTTTTCAAGGAAAAAGAGAAGCTGTGTTCTGCATTTAGGATTTTAAAGTGGAAGATAAGTAGAGCTAGCGTTGCAAAGTAACTGGACATGAAGAAAGTGGCCATTACTGAACTGGGTTCGAGCTAGCTGAATCTGGGGTAGTGTTTCCTGAGTGGAATTTAGGATTAGTGAGGTGATTCCATTTACAAGTAGGTCAATCTTTTTCCTATGGTAAGGAATGTATAAACCAGAGCCAGAGGAAGAAAGTAAAGAATAATATGTTGCGTTTGGCTTGGAGGTTGTGAAAATGAAAGACGTTGACCCGTATTTGCAAATCTCTGATTCACGTTCTCCCTGTGGTTGCTGACTGAGGGAATATTTTAAAGCATAATTTGCAATTGCACACCTGTGTTTCAGTTATATTTTCATTTGCCCCTTGTGCTTTGTGAATACACAGTTCCTTCGTCCTTCCAAAAATGAGATTCATAATAAATTAGGTAATTTTTGAAAATTAGAGAAATATTTGGGGTAACAATGAAAATATGCAAAACATTAAGCGGCAAACTGCAAAACTCCTTGAACTCCATAGTTACAGTTGTCAAAAGCCCTCTTATTTCAAAGTACTGTTGGTTTGCTTCCAAAAAAGAAAACTAAGACAATTAACAAAGATTTACACCCACACGCTCAGGTGTCCGCACGCTCTTAAACTCTTTCGCAAAAGCCGGCTCTAAAACCACAACTGTATATCACGCGCCAGAGTCTCAACTTTGTCTTACTCTACGCGCTGCTGATTCTACACTTTGGCGCATTATAAAAAGAAGTAAAAGGATTGTCTTTCTCTCGTGACCAATGTCTAACTTGCGCTGTAAGAGTAGATAAACACCAACCACCCACCTCAGTGGCTAGAAACCGACAAAAACATAAAATAAGCGTTGTGTTCTGTTCCGTTGGTGTTTGGCGTTTACTTTAGTAAAATCTTGTCAGAAAAAACTAATGTGCGCGTGCTTTTGTCTTCTAGGTTTTGCAACGGATAGGTCTCATTAATTTGAAACAAGTGGTCCGTTTAACGAACCTTCGACAAGCCATTGTCTGTGGACAGACTGCAGTGCAGAGTTTTTGTTCAGGTGCAACTCGGGTGTACGTTCTATTTAGGAACTGTAATTGATGCTTGCGCGAAGATTTCTGGAGATTGTAGCATTAAAAGGTGATGGATTGGTTGGTGGTGAGGTAATTAATGCAACGAGAGTTTTGAGGGTTGATAGAGAAAGTAAGGGTGGTAGAGTTGAGATATAATTATTTAATAAAAATTTAAAATAAATGAACGAATTTAAATTTATAAAATTTAATAAAAATAATAAATGAATTAAATTTTTATTATTTATTTAATAATCGTAACATATTTATGTTTAAATTATTAAATTTATTTATTCATTTATAATACGAATAATAAAAAAATAAAAAATTATTTTAATTAATTAATTTATTTAAAATATAAATTATAAATAAATAAATAAATAATATTAATTTATTTATAATTTATTTATTAATAATATATAAATGAATCATATTTAAATTATTTATTTAATAAATAAATTATATTTATATTTAATTTTTTTGATACGATTAATAAATAAATTATATTTAAATTTATTTTTATTTAAATTATCCTTATAATAAAAATTACCTACCGTCTATGTTGCATTTAATTGAAGGATAGTCTTCAATTAATGAGGAAAATTAAATGTTGTATTAGTCGCTCATTATTCAAGAATATCAATCACCGTAGGCTTCATTGCAAGGTAAAATTAAAGAAGGAAAGGGAAAAAGGATAGACCTTGCAAAGACTATTGTGTCTCAATATCTCAGGTTATCAGTTATTCGGAGCAGAAAGGTGGGTGCTGCCAACCTTGTAGTAGAAATTGTGCCGACTTTGCTAAAAGTGAGCAAAGTTTACAACATAAAAAGAATGACACGTGTATATGCGCATGAAAATTGAAACATTGGACCACCCACCTTGTGATTTGTGTGAGTCTTGTCACCCCAATGGTCTATGCAATAAATGACATTGATTCAACCCCATTTCAGTATTGGTTCTGAATATTCAAATTTTAAAACCCAGATTATGCTACTTGGCGTGGGATTAAATTATTGATTAAAATGGAGTAAAGCATGGTATATCTAGCTGCATTATGTAAATGACTAATATTTAACTGTCCGAAAGAGACTGACTAATATACATAGCATAAGATTGCATATGATACTATAAAACTTGAAAATATGAACACTAAGTTTACTTGGAGGGACAACTCAACTTAAAACTCTAATGCAAAACTTAAAATTTAATCTGTGTAACAACATTCTGTATGGAAATGGAAATGAAATAAAGAATTGGTTCATCTTTTGATTATCATTCACCAAAACAGCATTGAAGAAAGAGTGAGGACGAAGAAGGAAGGACAGCTACTGAACAGAAATAAAGAAATGAAAAGTAGCCATCACTAATTCGCTGCAAGAGAGCAAAAGGTGATAAGGCTCTTCTGCATAGTGAGCTGGCACATTGAATTGCTTAGGGCCTATAAAATCTTCAGTTCATAGAATTAAAGGACCACCATTAGACTGAGAAAGGCAATGTATACTTATATTATAACAAAAGAAAGAAAGAAAGAAAGAAAGAAAGAAGAAAAGGCGTTGTAGCTTATATTATAGAAAAGGTAAGTAGATAAAGGTAGCTGCACTGTGGACCATCTCAACTTTAATGTAGAATTATTTAGGATTATCTTTAGCCCTTGAAAGAATAATTTGATGGCTGTCAAAAGTTTCCACTCACTTCAGTTGCTAGCCTTAACAAATAATTTAATGGTATGTTTGAACTGTTCAAATTTGAAAGCACTATAGCTAGAGTATTTGATAATCATCTATATTTTACATGGTAATTAATATTTACCAACTACTAGCTATAAACCTCAATCTCAAGCATATCCCAAGAAAGTGTCATTATAATGCTTAAAAAGTCTTCCGCAATTTCCAGCTATACACAAAATTGTGAACAAGAAAGCAAACTTGCCTGACAGAAGCCTGGAGAGATGAGGCTTCCCCAATTCAACTCAAACTTTATCAGTGGTTTTAGATAGTGGAATTCATTTTATAACTGCTCTTCCATCTTTTAAGAATTGCAGAAGTCATCTGTCAGATAGCATTAACAAGGTGCAATAAACAATAATCTGTCTATTTTTCAGGTTGCTAGATAGGAAATAAAAGAAGTAACAAGAAACATTAAGCAAACGAAATAGTTACTTTCGACTAAAATGGAGGATGCAAGTCAATGAAATTATAGGTACCATCTCTCTCTTTCTCATTATAGGCGTGGGGTGTGATTAATCATGCTTCAACCAGTTAAAACTTGAGAGATTCTAACGAAAGTTTTCTTGCTTGTTTGTATTGAATTCAATCGATGAGTAAAAATGCAGACTTTCAGCTACTTTACAATGAACTAAAGAATGTGAATATATACAACTAAAAGGCAAAACTTGGAAAACCCTAAGACACAAAACAACAACAATATACAGCTGAAATATCAGAAAATCAGGTAGTGAATATGCTCTGCTGTGCGCTGCTGTGCAAGGTCCTGCATTCCTCCTTTGTACTGCCTAAACAAACTCTGCATTCTTCTTTTGCTGTTGCTTTTGTTAAGCTAACTTGGGCTGAATTTGTTCTTTGAGTAGTTGCGCTTGTGAGGTTTACACTTGGGCTTGGATTCAATTCATTTACTTCAACTCAACCACATATATTTCATGTTTGAATGTACAAAATGGGAGTAACTTGTCCATTGACACCACCACTACCCAATCCTACATCATGTGACACAAGGTTTTCTCTTTTTTGAAATTTTTTGGTATTGTCAACAATAATGACTAGATAAATGCCACTATAATGTGTTAGGCATAGACACTTGGGCAAATTTAAATAATCTATCTATGGGAAAAAATGAAGGTGGAGAGAATTCCTGGAAGTAAAAAGGGTTTTGATAAACGAATTGTAGATGATTTCTATGTCATTCTAAGGGACTCATGACGCAAATGGGACCAAATTTACCATCTTTGAGCATCTATATAGGTGAATTAACTGGAATCCAGGGGGAAAATAAAGAAAGATTAACGAGCATGACATTAATTAGCTTATAACATGATTATATAACATAATGGAGATCAGCAATTCATACAAAACTTCTGGTGTTAAGAAACAAAAGAGAACCCGATCCATCATTCTAAAAGAACGTAGAAAATAATGTTTGTTTGTTTTAGTCAGGTTTTGTTCCTTTCCTTTCTTTCTATCATAACCCTCCTTGCTTGTCAATTTTCTTTTTCTTTTTGAATTGGTTAATATCCTGTTATTTAAATTACTTCCGTTGGGCATATCCTTTACAATGCACCTCTCCTATCTGTTTCCCTTTTTTCTTTTGACCTTGTTAAGATCTTAAAGTTAAAGACTTGAAATTTTTCTGTTTAGCAACAGCTTGAAGGTCCTTCAACATAGTTGGCAACTTACATAGAATTTATTAGTGATAGACAATCTCAGACTAGTAATGCCATATATTGTAAATGTCATCAATCATTTCTTTAAATTACATATTGATTTACTGCCTGCAAGCAGATAGGCATTCTCGGGCAGTTTTAATGTACATTTGACAGGTCATGCTACAGTATGTTCATACGTTTCTGTTGCATTTTTCAAGTTTTTCAGATGTAACCCAATCTCATAAGTTGTGAATTGCAGCAAAAGAGTTAGGACTTACAACAAAAGAGATTGCAACATAAGAGTTGGGGAGCTGTACAGTACTGCCATAGACATACCCACAGTTGACATATTGGACGGTAAGCACATCCAAAACCAACTCAATTCTTCTGATTTGACTGGTAACTAACCTTCAAAAAGATATCCATTTTTGTGCTTCTGTTCATGCAGCTAATGGTGCATGGTGCATTGAGCAACTAGAAAGTGAACTAAAAAACAAAATTGACTTCAATGGTGCTCAATTCTAATTGTGGTAGGAATATATATACATATATGTATATATGTGTGTATATATATATATATATATATATTTGAAAAAAAAGGAAAGAAAGAAGAACTATAATAGCAGTCAGGTAAACATAGCAATATTGATAAACACACCATTTATAATGACTGCGAGGAGAGAACTTATCTACATAACTTAGTCTCTGGAACAATTTCACCAACATCTCTGTCTACTAAGCTCTCTTTTCCAAACAAAGTAAATCCAACAGTTGTCTGCAAGAAAACATGGTCTAAAAATTATCTCCAGCTGTTTTTGTAATATAAATGCACAAAAACACACTTGTATAGTCAAAGGGACCTTTACAATCATCAGTAGCAATAAACTGGATATTGAGTCTCTTTTGAAATATCATGTAGGCACAATTCCTCAAATTATCATCTATAAGAGAAATAATTTACATGAAAGAAACAGCATACCTTTCCAGTTTTGCAATTCAGCTTCTTAAGGTTTCCTACATATTCTGCAAAAATCCCAGATACAACTCAAACAGTTGAACCTGGAACAAGGAGTTTATTACCCTTTGCTGAAGGTGAACCATTTAAATCAGAAGCTTTTCTGGATTGCCTATTTGGCTTGGAATCTGTAACAGCACCGGAAACTGTATTTGATTCTATATTAGTCTTCTCAGATTTGAGGGTTTCTTCTCTTTGCTGCTCTTCCTTAAAAGCTTGATCAGCCTTTACTTGTTCTTCGTTTACCTCTCGAAAAATTGCTTCCATATCATCAAGAGATACTGGCCTAGGTTTCTTTATCTATCCTTTTCTGCAAACAAAAACAGAATAATTCTTGTTTGAGTGGCTGAAAAGAACATTGGCAACAGTATAAGCTAAAAAGATTCTGTATCAACAAACACAAGTAAGGCAGTTCAGGAAACTGTAATGATGGCAACAGTAAACATAATGCAGGATTTACACTTTCCACTTCATATGATAACAAGCAACTCAATGTAGAAAGTACCCCAAGTCCATTAAACTCTCTTCAGTCGGCCCTAAATCAGAGCAGGCAGTCCTTGTATACATTTGAAATTTTTGCACCACCACATACGAGGGAACTTCAATTTCAAATAGACCACAATAGTGTTTGGTAAAGTAATTTTAAAGTTGAAATGTCCTTCTAAAATTTCTTTGGTGGTCATCCATACTTCTCACAACTCCAATATAGCCTTGGCATGAAATTGCTAAAAATGATTCCAATAAAACAAGCAAACATGACAAGAACAAATATAAATACACAAGTATTTCCAACCTTGGAACCAACAAAACCTCCAACTCGGTCACACTCTCTTATGAAATGCATATCTCTTGTTCAACACACATCTTAAGAACCCAGAAAAATGGGCTTTGGTTTAACAGAGTAGGAACCATTTTCCATTTTCCTCCTCACCTGAAGAGCTGGAGCCTACATCTGAAAACAAAAACTGAGGGATTGAGAAAACTCACATCACTTTTCTTGGTCATTACCTTTTTAAGGATATCACATCAGCACTTCCACCTTTCACAGAAATCATATACACCATAATGGAAAACGGTAACAAAAGGCACAACCCAAATGAGTTCTAAAAATGTTCGGACTTAGTCCTCATTTGAGTTTTCCATTTACTATTCGAAATAAATTGAAATGCTACATGTCTGTTTCAAGGATGTATCCTACACATTTGAATTGAATTGCAAAAAAATTTGGGCATTCCAATACAAACTAACAACTCGTGAGGAGAAAAACACAAATCTGAATAGCATGCCACCTTATTCAATTTCACTTTAGTGAAAATTGGTGACAACCATTTCGTCATTTCATGACTGTTATCTGAATAACTAATGTGAATTTTCATAGTAAATTGTTACAGAATTTTTTTGAAATCTTCAATAACTCTCCAGATTGTCCCTTAATAAGGCTTGCATTTATCAAGTTATAGTTCACATCAAAATAATATTCAAAATACTTGATCATGAGAAACAATTATCGAACCTCTGAATACTGGAAGTTTATATGCTTCAAATTGTGAAAACTCAGCTACACTTTAAAAACCAATTTATCAGAGAACAGAATAATAAACCAAAATTACCTTAAATTCAATATCTGTAAAATTCCCAGCTAGTGATCATGCAATTCGTTCTGCAATCTGTTCGAACCCAATCCGATAAACCCGGACGACCCACCATTGGGGACCCAGCTGAGCAAAGTTATCAAGATTGAGCTCTTCAGTCCATGAAGCATAACGTTTCTTTGGCTTCTTCAAAATCCTCTCTTCAACTTCTTCTCTCCAGTATTAACCAACATTGCGCTCTCTCCGCTCGTTTCTCATCTGCCTTCTTTCTCTGGCAGATAGCTGCTGCTGTTATTGCTTGATGTTTGCTGAATCTACAGTTCCGCAGATGGGTTAGATTTGGGCGTGTTTGGTTGCGAGGAAACGGGAGGAATAGAAAGCTGAGAAAGAAAGCGAGAATGGTGGCAAGGACTCCATAGAAGAAGCAGGGCTTCTTCGTTTTTGGACATTAGTAAAAATTAAATTTAAAATAAATAAAATAAAATAATACTAGTACGTCATAAATTTTTTTGAAGGATTTACCGCCTTTACTTAACGCCGTTTGATCACTTTCTGGCGCGCAGTTAAAAACACAAATACAAGTTAACCGCTAAAACTACCATCATTTTTCCTCCGAAATTTTCAAAACTCCCGCGCTTTCACGCCTTTTCCCCCATTCTTTACTCAAACTCTCTCCCTCCAAATCTAACTCTCCATTCCATTCCTTCGACCTCTCAGACTCTCTATTGAATTCTCATTCTCCATTTCCGTTTCCCTAATTTTCGCACACTATCTTCGCGTCCCACGAAGAAGAAGATGGGGAAACAGAGCAGATCCAAAAGGACAGAGAATAACATTGGCAAGGGGAAGGTTTCTCCGATCCAAGTAGCATTCATCGTTGACCGGTATCTCTCTGATAACAACTTTTCTAAGACTCGCTCCGTTTTCAGAAATGAAGCATCTTCTCTCATCTCAAAATCCACAGTTCAAGAGGTATGTCCGAGTAAACATGCTATCATTTTTGTTTGGACTGGGATTTTTTTTAAAGCTGATTTAGGATTTTCTTTTTTCTTTTCGTTAATTGAAGGCTCCGAAGAGTTTGTTGAGTCTGGTGGCGATGTTAAATGAGTACATCTGTTTGAAGGAGCAGAAGGTGGTGTTGGATCAAGAGAAGGCGCGTTTGGACCAAGAAAAATTGAGGGTACAGACGCTTTTGCAAGGTATGCAAGATGTCATGAATACTTACAATGCAAGTGCATCTATGCCGGTGATTCAGCCTCCGGTAACAAAGCCGGCAAAATCATTGGTTGTTCCTCAATCTGTCCCATCTAGTGGATACCCTTCAGGTACAGCCCTAAAATTTATGTTTAAGAAGTTGATTGATTATTCTCAGTTTTACCAGCAAGACTTTTCATTTCAATTGTGTAGATAGATGAGAGTTTGTGGGATTTTACATAAATTTGAGCGGTACTGTAAATTCTTGGAATTGAAGTAGTCATCTACTATGCCAGTAGAGTTGTATTTTGCAATAAAGATGATTTGATGCCTGTTTGAGAACTTATTTTGTTTGAGCAATTTCACATTTAATTGAGAGGTAAAGCTCAATAATAAAACAAATATGTTTAAATGACCAATAGATTTACAAGAGTGATTAATACCCGCAGGAGATATTGCTTTTGACTTATGTTTAAGAACTAATGATTAATCAATTATTGAGTCACAACTATCAAAATCAGTCTGCATTTAGTTTCTTGCAAGCATTTGGGATATCTTTGTTAATGATGCTCCCAGGATTGTCTAATTATAGGCCGCATTAGTCTTTGTTTTTTCACTGGACTCAGGTTTATGCTTTTCCTACTTTGTTGTCCACGAGTGGAGCACAATTCATATGCTTGAAAATGTTCTTTCGGTGCTTTCTTAGCAGGTTATGCTGTGCACAATACACCAACTGTTATGCCAATGTCCATGCCATCCAACACAGTTAATGAGCATGAATATTTTTCCCCACCTGTTCCAAATTGCCCATTAACAAGAAAGAGAGCTGGCTCAAAGGTTGTGCCGGACACTGCCCCTCCACCTTCAAAGAAATCTCGCAGTAAGATAGCCTCAAAGAATGTCCCAAACAAAGGTAACCTTTTTTTTAAAGTTAAGCAATCAATTTATGTCCTTCAAAATTTTTTTGCATCAATACTTGAAATGTTAACAAAGGTCTTTTGTTCTTGCATTTGTCTACCCAGCCACACAATCAATGAATACAGTCTCTAAACAAGATACTACACAGTCTTCTTCTGTGCTTGAATTATCACCTCACAACCGTGCATCCAATGGATCACTCATTCAAGGATCCAGTGTTGCTAAGAGTTTATTCAATCAGTCTTCACTGCCTACTCCTACCAATTCCTCTGTTCCCAAGACCCCACCACAACCAGTTTCCTCACAATCTGATAAATCTCCGCTGGGAAATTCTTTTGTTGCTAATTGCAGTGCCAACAATACTCCTCAAGAGATAACTCCTACTAACTGCACTGTAATTTCATCAGAGAGAGTTACAGTGAGTCCTTACAAACAGATGACAGTCTACACAATGGAGAGGAACCATTGCATTTCTTCTTCTTCACCAGTCAAGACAAATTTGAAGAGGCATGGTAAGAGGGATCATATAAAAGGGAGGCTAGATTTTGATGGTTCTGATATGGCAGTGAACTCAGATAAACCCATTGCTAATGAGATTTCAACATCTGATTCTGAAAAGGAAGTTGACTTTTTCGACATGGATTTACCTAATTTAGATGCCTTTGGACCAAATTTTTCCTTCTCTGAGCTGTTAGTTGATTTTGATATTGACTGTGAAGGAATTAGCTACCCTTGCCAGCCACCTTTGGGTGCTTCCATGGACAATGTTTCAGGGTACGAGTTTCCTTTCTCATATTACTTGTGCAATAACCTTGTATTTGTGTATTATGCTCACCACTATCTATACTACATTTTCATCTGACATCATTCTTTATATATAACATTTAGGTCATCTCATGAATCTGGGGATGCCAATTCGGGGGCTGATCAAGTTGTGTCAGAGTATTCATCAACAGTGACAGAAGTACTTTCAGGAAAAGATATGAATGCTCAAGGTGATTAAACTCGCCTATTGAATTTGATTTACTTATTACATTGTCACATATTTATCTTGTAAATTTTATTTTGCAGGCTCTGATACCTTGACTACAGTAAAGTCTATAACAAAATGCATAAGAATTTTAAGTCCTGGTAAATATTCTGTCCTTTCTTTTTATTTTCTTTTTACCCCTTTCTGGTTGTTACTGGGGCTAAACTTAACACTGTGTTGTCTTTTATTAGCTTCCTTTCCCTTGATTTGGAATTTTATTGTTGCTTATGTTTTTTCTTATGAAATTGCAGCAAAAGGTTGCAGGAATTCTTTGGATCAGCAAAATTGTTGAGCAAGAAAATGATCTAGAAGATTAAGGTGACTCATAGGCTGACATGGTATCAGTACAGTACTTACTGCAAAGATGACTCATAGGCTGACATGGGTTTTCCTTGTTGTTCTTACACATTTATCTCTTAGGTTACATGTAAGTTTCTAATTAACACTTAATATCTTTAGTTCATCCTCGAAATTTTACCTTGAGAGGTTGGGTGAAACATAGTACTCTAAGCATGCTAAAATTGTATTTGTCCATTTATATAGAGAGTATATTCATTGAGTGATGATTATACATTGCTGATGGAGGTTATGGATAAAAATTTGATTATGAAGTAGAGATTTCTTGAACTGTTGAAATATCATAAATGCTAAAAGTATTATCCCAAGACAAATGAATTTGTAAAATGAAGGTTTCAAACCAAGCAGCACTATGTTTTGTCTGCTTCATCTGGCTTCCAATGAAAATTGGTCACCGATGAATCTGCCAGAAAAGCATGGTAAATATGTCAGCAGCTAATTGAGGCACAGGTCCCCCCCTCCCCCATTTTTGGCTGTGTTTGCTACGTAAATTATCCACATAAGTGGTATGAATAGATATCCTCTATGTAACATCCAGCATGAAGAGAAGCACATTAATTCTAAACTTCTGTTACTCATTATGTGTATTTCATTTAAGTGCATCAATGATGCTTGATGTTGTTAACCTCAGGTGTTCCTGCAAATCATGTTTATCCCAATTGAAAAACAATACTGCCTTCTCCAAATGCTCTACAGTTTGTAAATTTTGAAATCCTCAAATTTCTTGTTTTAAATATTACATATACCTCTTAGCTACAAGTCTCTTGCAGACCTGGTAATGTTCTGCATGGCAACAAAAGAATTTTCTCAAGTACAGAAGACTAATGACTTCTTTCTTAATTCCATTTTAGTGTACTTAAAAAACTTGCATGAAGCATTTATGAACAAAATGAATCCTTTTGCTTTTACATTTTAACTAAGCCAAATACTTCTCCAATTTCTCCACCTCCTCAACACTTCCAATATAGAGTGGCACACGCTGATGTATCTGTTACAAGAAAAAAAAAAAAAAACAAAATCATATTAGTAATTAAATTTACCAAGAAAATTGCACTACATCATAGTTATAAGTTTGTTTTCACCTCAGTAGGTTGAATGTCAAGTACTCTTTGATGGCCATCTGATCCTTTCCCTCCAGCTTGTTCCACTATGAAGCTCATTGGTGCACACTCATACAACAGCCTCAGCTTCCCATTCTTGCTTTTCTTGTCTCTCGGATACCCATAAATTCCGCCGTAGAGGAGAGTCCGATGGAAATCACCAACCAAGCTACCAATATATCTAGCAGAATAGGGCTTGCCGCTAGGTCCTGGAACCTTAAGGTCATCGATGTACTTCTTCAACTTGTCATCCCAAAGCTGGTAATTCCCTTCATTAAATGCATAAATTTTTCCTGCTTTGGGTATTTGAATATTCTCTTGAGTCAAAACAAATTCTCCATACATTGGATCCAAGGTGAATGCAAACACACCATTTCCTATAGTTATCACAAAGATTATAGAGCTTGAATACATGCAATAGCCAGCAGCAAGAAGGTTGCTTCCTGGCTGGCATACGTTCACAACACACCTTTGCTCTGTTTGGTCAAGCTGCAATATATCAAGTTTCAACAATAGTTAGAAGTAATTTACAATCCAACTTCACTTTCTGTATCGTATTATGCTATCAGCTTCGTGATAATGAAATGAAAAGTCAGGGACATTAAACTTACCGTAGGATCATCACCAACATCGGCAAGGCACTCATCATTTGGGCTGTATATGCCGAAGATTGATCCAGTAGACACAGCAGCGTCAATGTTGGATGATCCGTCAAGTGGGTCAAAAACCACAATATAGTTTCCAGAGTAACTTTCTTCTACTGCCACTGGTACATCCTCTTCCTCTGATGCTATAATCCCTGTTCTTCCACTTGATCTCAAACAGTTTGAGAACACCTGTAAATGCAAAATATTCACTTCCCATCTTTCTAAAATGAGAATTTCTGATTATACTAATTTCAATGATCATGGAAATGTTTTACAACAGCTAAAATAATTCTACACAAGCAAGCAATTTGTACTACCGATTTGTATATATTCATATCATAATGCATGTTGTTTGCAGTGCATTTAGTATTCTGTAAAATGATTTGGAATGAGTGGTTACTAACCTCATTTGAAATGACGTCGAGTTTCTTCTGGTCTTCTCCTTGAACGTTTACAGCACCCTGAACTCCAGTCATGTTGGAAATGCTAGCTCTTTGAACCAAAGAAGCAATCTGCTTACATGCCATTGAAATGCTCGAAAGCACAATAGTGAGCTCAGCATCAATAACGCCAGCTTGTTCCTGCATCAACAACCAACCTGTCAGTGTTTGAATATCAAACCCACTTTTTTTCTTGGTTTTAGCATCTGATGCCGTCCCAACAGCCATGCACCGGACACCAGCAGCAACATGTCTTCTCTTGACAACGTTGCTTGGACATGAAACAAGTGTTTTGGAGTCAAAGACACATAGTTGGTAAGGAGATAGACGAGAGAAAGAGCGAGAGCGAGAGCAAAGAAGCTGTGATGATGTTGCTGCTACTGCTGCAACCATGTTTACTGCTAGATTTGCTTCAGCTCTCTCTGTTTTCCTTTGCTTGATTACTGATGATATTTAGTTGTGTCACAACTCACAAGCAATTTGTCTTCTACTTGGATTGTGTTGAGGGTGGGATTGTGAGGTTGGCAACGATTTCTGTTAATATGGTCCCACTTATCTTGCTTTGAGAATCGATTTTGTGACCATGGTTCATTGAGAAGTGTTCAACAACAGAACGAGAACAATTATATACAAATAACAAGTGGCGCGGCGCCTGCAAGTTATGGCTGAGACCAGTACTACAAGCCCATTTCAGTTCAGAAATCACAATATTTTTGGGCCATTATATGAACATATGACAGGCCAGGCCCACTCGGCAAAATGTAAAATTTATCAAAATAATATCATTTAGGTCCCTATATTTTATATTTATACAAATAAAAATATAATTTTTTCATTTATATTAAATAGGTCTCTACTCTTGGGAATATTATAATTTATAAATATGTTCAATCACATGATTATAATGGCTAGATTTTTGTTTAATTTAAAAAATATAAAATATTTAATAAATACTAATTAAAAATTAGTATTTATTAATTATCGATTTGTCTAACATTAGTGTTTATTAATTATTTACTTATTAATGGTAAATGTTTATTAATAACCTTTTTTTATGTCACATTTATTTATTAAATTGAATAAATATTTTAATTGTCATATTCTAAAAATTAAATAAAAATCATAAAAGAAAAAATTAACAATGACTTTGTGGTGCATTTGACTTGGTCATATTCTGACCAGAAGAGCTTTGACTTTTCTGTTTCCTTTGAATTGAAGCTTAATTTCCTTGAACTTAAACAAATAAGCAATAAGTAAATTACAGGAATGGTGACTTCTTGTTTGTTAAGTAGACGTAGCTTTAGTTGACCCATCAATTTCCAGCATCAGCGGTTTAGTCCTTCTACTTAATGTCTAATTAATTTTCCTTCCAAATATGACATAGATTATCGCATTATTAGCACACGAAACTTGACCATTTCCTAGTAATTCTTTATTAAATGACTTTGGACCTATAAACACCATATGACGTTCTTCTTTCTTAATGTGACCATGCAGAGATTTGATGCTGCAATTGGCTATGTAATAAGTCTTAATCTGATGTATACCACAAGCACAATTCGTTAGGTAGATGCTAAATTTTGAAGGGTTCTTAACAAATTATTAATTATGAATTCGTGGAGTCGATGTAGAAGAGACGAAGGGCGAAAGCAAGAGAATAAGAAACTTCTCGACTGTTAGAAACTTAAACGTTCAGACCATCCAAACACGTCTTTACTATTGGCGTCAAACAGAAAACATGAATATTAGAATGTCAAATCAACATGGAACATGGGTTCCACGGAGATGGGTAAACCGCCAAACGCGTCCATAAATATGGAGGACGCGTTATTCTCTATGAGTAACCAGAAGCCAGTCCATTCATTATATATAGAAACCACATACCATTTTTGGTACATCTTCCTTCTTCTATATATACATTAAACTCCTAATATTCTCTCTTTTCATAAAACCCCTTTGGCTGTTTTGTCAACTATTCTGTAATTCTTCTGCTTCTTCTTCTCTTGTTCATGGCTTCTTCAATCAAATTGTCATTTGCTCTCTTCCTCTCCTCCCTCTTCCTCCATGCTGCTCTAGGTATGCATAAATCATTTACTCTTCCCCCTGATTTATTTATCCTGTCATTTCTTTTCTCGAACGTCAATATATTGTTTTATAAATTCGAATCAATAACTCTTGTGTATAAATGAATCTCTTTAGAAAGAGTTACACAATTAATGCATTAAAGATCGCATCTTTCTCTCTTGTGGACGTTAATATTTTCTATAATTAAACTACAGCATACACACCTGCAAATTATTATGTGTAAAAGTTTAAGGTTTTAATTAAGATAACTGGGTATTTATGGTATGGAATGGTTGGTTTGTTGTGTTTTTGGCAGCCGAGATTGTATGCGAGAGTTTGCCGAAGGATGTTTGTGCATTTTCAATTTCTTCTTCTGGGAAGAGATGTTTGTTGGAGACTGTTACGACGAGACAAGGAAGCATCGAGTATCAGTGCAAGACATCAGATGTAGTTGTTGAGAGAATGGCAGATTACATTGAAACTGATAAATGTGTGCGTGCTTGTGGCGTTGATAGGAACTCTGTTGGGATTTCATCCGACGCTCTTCTTGAGCCTGAATTTGTTTCCAAGCTTTGCTCCCCCAACTGTTACCAGAAGTGCCCTAACATCGTGGACCTTTACTTCAACTTGGCTGCCGGAGAAGGTACGAATTTTCTATCAACTTTCATTTCTGCTAAACCGTTTAAATCCAATAAATTCCATTTGGTTGTTAAGTCTAATACTGATGGTTGATGGTAAATTAATCAACGAAGCATGTTAATTGGCATCCTTTAATGATGCTGAATTCTACAACTTATATGGTCAAAAAAGAAATTATATTACAATAATTATGTCACATATATACTTTGTAAGATTAGATTTAATCACACCACAGGTTAATATATATATATATATATAATGTATTTATTGTGTTCGGTGGTAGCTTTGGAGATAAGCGACACATGTTGATTGGGTTATCTCAAAATTAGTATTTAAATTTAAATTTTAAAATTTATTTTTTGATCTAACATTAGATTCAATAAGAATTATACTTTAAAAATTCGTTTAAAACATCGAAACCTGATCATGATAAATATAAGATAGTGAGAAATGAACTTCAATCAACACAAATTATTCTTTGTTTAAAGCTTAGGTTTCTAATAAATATATACTAAACTTGCATCTAACATTAGTTTAA
Source organism: Cedrela odorata (assembly GCA_035584115.1). NCBI lineage: Eukaryota > Viridiplantae > Streptophyta > Magnoliopsida > Sapindales > Meliaceae > Cedrela > Cedrela odorata. The sequence goes on from JAXCLQ010000003.1 coordinate 1,924,941, forward strand.
ACAAACAGAAAAGGAAGCAGCAAACATATCTAGCTTTATCTTTTGGTGAAAATTCTTGGGACATATCTTGCTTTCGCTTTGCCTTTTACACGTGACATTTTTATTTTTTATTTTTAACTTCTTCTTCAATCAAAGAATTGTCTCTTCTGTTACAAAGGATGCACGACACGTCGTATAACTTATAATATATATATATATATATATATATGTTTTTATTTTCTATTGTTTTTAATTTCCTTGAGACAAGGACCGAATATATTTTAACGTAACGTGGGGTGGTTGATGCAGGAGCATTCTTGCCCGACCTCTGCCAAGCTAACCGTGCCAACCCTCGCCGTATCATGATTCAGCTTTCAAGCTCCGGCGCAACCCAAAGCGTCAGCCCTGCCTCCGCCCCTGTAGCTGCTCCGACTAGTTCGGCATAAGCTGGCGGCTCTTCTCCTGCTGTTGTTGCCATGCGCGTATTCCCGTTATGTGCATGGCTTCTACTGGTTCATTCTCGTTTGCAGAGTGTAGTAATATTGAGGAATAATCGGCAAATTTGATTTAAGGAGCAGTGAATTTGAGTTTACTTTATTAATTAAAAATATATTCTTGTTTATTTTTTTTCTTTTTCATCAAATTTTCACCCAATTAATTATCCAAAATACACAATTTGAGATTTGATTACATAGGAAACGTTAATAATGTATACATCTTGTCTTATTTGTTCTCATGTGCACACCTTCGCAATAATGAAATTGAGATCCAGCTTATTTGTTCTCAACTCAGTAGTTGTTACTTCTTCGCTCACTTGTTCTTCAGCATTGTAAGCATTAGAAACCATGCTTTGATGCTCAACCGGAGCTTGAGTATTAGAAGTCATTTTGTCTGGCTAATAAGAAACAGAGCATCCAATATTTCTGGGTTTCCTGTCGGAATCATTTTCCAACACCGGAGAAGTTTGATCTAGTACAAACTCAGACTGCAGACAAGACTTGGCTGGTATAGGAAATGCTTCGGTTGGTTCACCTTCATCACAGTTGAAAACTTCCAGCACTCTGATCTTGTATACGGGCATTTCTGCACCCAATCCACGTAAATAACAAATCAAAGCCGCTTCAGTATATGGGCATTTTCGCACCCAATCCCACCACCGCCATCGCCTCCACTTTGGCCTCTATTTTTCTTGCTATTCAAATGCCCTTCAAAATTAGGAAATTAGAGCCGGATATACACATGATTTGTTGAGTGGGCTTAATGTCAGCCCAAGTAATTTTGGGCCTCATCTGGGTTAGTCTCTTTCAGTATTGGATACAGTCCAATATTGCAAATGCCTATTCTAATTGCATAAATTATGTCTTTATTTTTTAAAGCTTAAAATTTCATAAAACTCACTAATAATGGAAATAATAAAAATAGTTTTGAGATGAAGTGAAGTTATACTTCCACAACAATATATCTAAAAATATGAATTTATAAGATTAAAAAAAATATCACTTATTGAATTTTTAATTATAGAGGCTCAAACTTATAACAAAGCAAATAAATGATTCAAGCTCATAATGAAGTGACTGCGAACCCCTAAATTTTGATAAATAAAAAATAAAGGGTTCAAATTTTTAAATATCATATCATATCGAGACCTTACACTTAAATAAGTAATAATAGTCATAAAAAGAAAGGTGATTTTCTTAATTGAAAACTTATGATTATATCTGAAAGATGAAAGCTCGACCACAAAAATGTTAGAGGAACAACCAAACCCCTCGCAAAAAATAAGAATCCCACCACTTACAAAAGAAAAGAACAATCAAGAATTCTATGCCTAATCTCATACATGAGACTAAGTACACATGACATGATTTCAAGAAACCATAAATATTAAGTGGAATAAACAATTTAACACTTGTCAAAAAAATTATTTAAATATTAGTCAAATCAAAATAGTTAGTATAAAAACTTAAAATATTAATAAAAAGTAAATTGAATTAATTTTACTAAGTAAAAGATTTAGGAGTTTACACCGACAAACTCGTTGGTGTCCCGAATCATATTTTATTTTATATAAAAGAGAAAATATCAACAAATCAGGATAAAATACCTAAAAAGAGATCAACATCATCAACTTGATTGAAAATTAATTCCTATACCTAATATGTAAATAGTTTAATATCTTTTAAAATAATAATCCTAATCTCAATAAACTATGGAACGATTGGATAAAAAGTGGGTTGATTTGAACGTTGCTCTTATTCAAATCCTATTAAATTTCCCAAGTGCAATTATCAAATATTTGTTGCTTGATAATATATATTTACCTTATGAAAAGCAACAAAGTTGACTTCACCAATAATTGCCCACAATTCAAATACAGAGTGTGTATATATATATATATATATATATATGCTTGTAAATTTCACATCTAGCTAGCTAGTGATTCAAAATAATTGGCATGTAAAATAATATTGTGTGATCTCAACATGTAACGTGATCAAGCTACACTTTTTATACTTTATGGTTCATTTATTTATTTATTTAAACAAATTCAAACATCAAATTCCATACACATCATCATCGGGATAACTAGCGTAGTCGATGATAGATTTCGTAGGACTGCCAATCCAATTAGTTCGTAAGTCATATCTCACCAAACTGTGAACAGTCTGGTCAAATCCACCGTAGCCGTAAGAAAATGTCCAACTACTTAGTACACAAGTTAGATACTACGGAATTAAGAAATTTTTAATTCAAATTTATTTTATTTACTATATATTCCAAGTCTTATATACATTCTAAGTCTTCTATTAAAGTATATTTTGGTATATTTATAAATATTATACGTATTTATACTCTTTGTATTTGAACCAATTCTAACCTATACGTATTTATACTAAATATTATTGTTCTTAACATTAACTCTTTCTTCATTAAAGGAGGAATTAATATGGGGAAGAAACATTGTTTTTCAAAAGGGTTTTGGGATATGTGAATTGTTCAATGAAGTTACAGAACAAGATAATTCAAAACAAACAATATTATTAAAACAAGAATGAACCAATGCATCTGATGTCTATAAGAATGGACTGGTTACAACATTATTACATCAATCACAAATGCAATAAATTAATGGAAACGAAATCAAACAAATACTGCACACATTGAATGAAAGCATTGAATTGAGAAAACAATTATAGCCGGAGTGTTTTTTGTGGAACAATTAATTAACTTCTTCTAACAGCGGGGAAGGTCAGCCGGTGGTGGAGGCAACCGAGTCGACGGAGTAGGTCCATTCTCGACGACAAAAGCTGTGGACAGACCCCACGGCAAGTGAACATCCAGATGGCAGTGCATGAACCAAACGCCTGAAAAGTTCAAAATCACATAAACAAATATGCATGAGTTGACTCTGAAAACTTCTTCTTCTTCCTTTTTAGGGTTTGAAAACGAAATATTTTTAAGTTAAAACTTTCAACGATCAGTTGGAATATCACTTTCATATGCAGCGCAGGCATGCTTAACCTACTGGCTAAGACATTAAGCATTTTCCCACCAACCGCGTTTGAGAAATAATTTTGATTGGCTAGTTATTAATAATGTAATTATGGAATTATTATAGAAAATTAACCTGGATTATTTGCACGGAATCGGATAACAGCCCATCCACCGACAGGAACAGCAATGGTGTTACGCCTTTGTGGGTTGACGAAATTGAACTTCTTACTGTCTCTTTTGTGGTTATAGTTTCCAAATCCTTGAGCCAATACGTGAAAGTCAAAGCCATGAAGATGCATGGGATGATTCTCCAGTGCGATCAAAGCTGTGTTTTGCAGGATCATCTGCACCGTCGAATTGAACTTCAATTTCTTGACGCTCGTTGATTTTGGAGCAAACAGCAGTGACGCGTTTGTGCTGAGGTTGAGATTTGTGTAGTCAAATTTGATCGGAGGGTTGTTAGGGAAATTCGGGGTGTAGACTCCGTCCACGTTGAAGAAAAATGCTTGCAACAAAGACAAACTCGTGGGGAACTGAAATGAGTGATTGTTCATGCTTGCAGAGAATCGCTGCCCGTTTGTACCTTGACACGTGGCATTTGCTGCACAACGATCAAGCCCTAATCCAACGGTCACGAACATATGCTCGTCCACGTCACGTGGAACTGGGACCCACTGATGTCCATTCACTAAACTAGTTAAGTTACTGTAAAACTTGTGAGCTGTAGGCGTATCGTTAAAAGCTGGTAGGGCTGGCATTAGGGGAGTAGATGACGTGGCACCTTCGTAGACGACGATGCCTCTTGTAGTAGTGTTATCAAACGGTAACTGCGGAGCGCTAGCATATGGTCTCGCAGCCATGTAATAAGAACCTTCTGGCTGATCGGCTTTGAGCAAAACATCGGTCGTCTGGCCGGGAGCAATCACAACAACGTCGGCAACATAGGGATTGGTGTAGCAAGCGTCGACACCGACAACTGTCATCTTGTGATTGGCTATCTTGAAGAAGAGCTGGTTATTGAGTGCAGCGTTGATTATACGTAGGAGATAGGTTTTTCCTTTCTCCACCGTAAGCTTGTATGTTTCTGATAAATAAATAATACACGTTAACAATCAGACGAATGCAGTTGTATCATTGCAATGATACTCAAATGGTTGTATTAAACACTTACGATTCTGAGAGCATGGATAGAGGTCTCCCGGCCTTCCATTAATGGTGTAAGCATCCGAAATATTTGGACCTCCACCAGAAATTAATGCCTGGTTCTGAACATCGACAACATTAGCATTCCACCACTCTCCTGTAATAAAATTGCTGTTTAAATTAGTACTGTTTCGTCTAGTATTAGATTGAATTTTCATGTAATTTATTACTTATTAGTAATGAAAATGATTGATATATATGAGTGGCTATATATACCCAGTAAAATGGGGACTTCTTTGTCAGGTTTAGGGAAAGGATACTTGTGGCCGGATCTTGGGCGGATGATAAGTGCACCGTAGACGGTGGCGCGTAGCCATGAGACGTGAGCATGCCACCACAGGGTTCCTTCTTGATTGATGATATTAAATTTGTAGGTGTAGCTAGTTCCAGGTCTGATTGGACATTGAGTTATCATGCTAGGTCCGTCTGCCCAGCCACTAAGTAACTGAAATATTCCATGCCTGCATAAATAATATTCATTAATCTCAGGATATTAGCATCAGTTCTGAACGAAAATAATATTAAGATTCAAACGTGAAGATGAAAACGATTATATTTGCTGACGAAACCAATGTGAGTAGAAGTATGAAGTGTGTTCTTTGTTTACGTTATCAATTATGTTTAGATTAATGAAGTAGTGGTTGGAGAATATATCATATTAATTTGAAACTCTTGCTTATTGTAGGGAAAATGACTTGATGGGAACCTTTTTTTGGATATAAAACCTAATGCAGTTGACAAAATGTATACAGAGGGTGGTATGAACGAGAAAATATGGAGCTAAGAATTAGTCTAATTTGCCGTGTGATGAAAAAACAACTGGAATACTTGCAATGAAAACGTTTAGTAAATTATTGTCAAAATCAAACTTGTTTGCAAAACTTAATTAGAAATCTATATGCTTAAGCTTAACATGTAAGGATTAACTTTATAATTACCAATGAATGGTTAGGTTGTAAGGTGACTTGTTGAAGACGTGAACAATCAGAGTGTCACCCTCTTGAACGCGTATAGTTGGTCCAGGGAGGCTTCCGTTAACTGCTGTTATCACTTGCTGTCTGCACAGCCTCCCGATCGTCAAGTTTTGCACCTGATAGAATTGACAGACAAAGCAACTGTTATAACATATTAAGCTACACATATTATCATTTCCCTGCAAAGAGAAGTAATAATGTCCTACTGTTTACAACATAGAACGTGTACTTTGTTTTGTATTGCATGTACTCACTGCAAGTAACTAATTACTATAGCGATAATTAATATTACTACAAAAGCGTTACTCAAAAGGGTAAGCAGATTACATGAAATGTGTGTTCGACAATCGCTGCAGAAGCCAACGTAGAAGAAGCGAGAAGAAAGAAAGCGCATGCTAGCAGTAGAATAGAACGCGCCATTTGGAAGAGAATTTTGTTAGCTATAGACTTCCAATAAGAGCAAGAGAATGCTATAGAAAGCTTATGCCAATTATCAAGAAATTGGAAGGCTATGGAGGGATGATAGGAATAGAGAACTTGAACTCTCTTTATATAAGAAACTTGTGCTTCTTCTACGAATGTGCCCAAAAAATTTAAACAAAATATTTCCTGCTTCAATGAATTCTCAACTGCTATATCTACTTTGAATAATAATATAATAATATATAGGCATCAGGCTCTTAATATTTGACTGAGTTGCGTGATAACGTAGTTAAAGCCAAAAAATGGGTAGGTTTTTGATAAGTATTAAAATTCGACGACAGGCGTTGGTAGAACCTTCGTTATCAAACAGCTTAAGTTTGGACATCAATATACATAAATAAAACACATCAAGTCATAGGAGTTTGGTTCTATCAAGCAATACAAAACAATCTCTTTTGAATTTAGTAACTCTTGAGAAGCACGCAAATGCTTAGGGTTCTTTTTCTATGTTCCAATTCCTTTTCAACCAATGTCTGCTTTAATTTTCCGCGGAAACAAACAACAGTGGTTTTGGAATGTATGTCCCTAAGTTAATACCGTCCCTTGCTGTTTCAATAATAAATTTCAAGTACAATTACAAATGCTTTTTCTTTTTTTGGACTCAAAGAAAGTAAAAGCCAGATTAACGAATAACAACCATCGATCATGTGTCAATTCCAGGATTATTTACTGCAGATTTTTGATTATTTCATGCCCAGATTGTTAATTGTCCCCGGTTTAGTATTAATTACCACTAAGCTTAAAGGTAAATAGAGACAGAAAAGCCTGCAAATAACGTGTGGGAACTTATCTAGTTACAATTCAAGCAATCATCATCCCAACTTTTCAAAGTCACCGCCCCTATATAGTAGGCTCGGTTTAATGAATTTCTAGTTTGATGGAGTCTTTGATTTAATTAATTTTTTTTTAAGTTTTCCTAATAAACAGACGAGTTTAAATTCTTTAATAATAAGAAGATTGTCAAAGGAATTACAATAAATTATTTGATAAGTAACGTGTATATAAATGTAATACAACAAGGGATTGCCTGGTATCGATCAATCAAATTGCTCCTTGATCGACTTTAAACACCATGCATCTCTTCTTGCTTAAGAATGATCGTACCCATATGTCACTCCTCGGTGGCAGCTCCATCATCTTATTTGAGAGATTACGTGTGGCAATTGAAAATATATACAAGTCATTTCCTTAATCTTTTCTTATAAAATATAAAAAACCCAACGTTAGTCTACTTAATTATATTTCTAATGTACGAGAATATAAACCCTAATTAATCATTATGTTCCCTATCGATTCAAAATTCTTTTGAAACGATGGACTTTTTATTGTTCAAAAGTTAAATGGGATACAGCTAATTGCACCTACTCAAATTAATAAAACTTAGAATACTCTTCCTTAATTTCCTTTGCAAAGAAAATTTCATTTGCAAATCATAATCTTTGAAAATTCAACTATGGAATGAACAAAATGTGTCAAATAAGTTAATTTACTGGGTGGGTTCCTTTTGAATAGCATGGCAATTGGGAATTTCCCTTGTTGAAAAAGCTCATTTACTAAGAGAAAGAATTGTCAAACTTAAAACTTACCATTAGTTCTAGCTCACATTCTTAGAAGAAAAGAGGAAACGAAGACATTGAATTTGAAGCTGGCAAGATATATACTACCGCATTACCGACAAGTCAATAATAACAGTAATTGTATAAATTAATTTACCTTATTTTTATAAATAAGTTCTTATTCAAGGTCGTTATTTTTGTCCAGACATCTCCTAACCAATAATAATTTTGTAAGACTAAGAGAAAACGTTTTGTGGTTGTATTGTTCGTTACGTGTTAGGTAGATAGATGTGAGTTGGTCACTTGCCTTGGCTTCCAACATTATTCATTGAACGTGTATAATTCCTTTGTTCTTTAGTCCATTAAGTTCATTTTTGCGTAACATAGGAAAATTTGCTTCCTTGGTGACTTTGAGAATAGGTGATAGTAAAATTTGCTTCCTTGATGACTTTGAGAATGGGTGATACGTGCGATTAGCTAAAACCCTCAAAATTTGACAAAAAATTATGGTTCAAATTGAGATCAATTATGCATTGCTATTCATTTTTTAGTTTAACATTAAGCTTGATACAGAGACACACTTCAAGAAGTCGTTTAGACCCCCAAAAATTCAGAAAAACTCTTGCCCCCCTATGCTTTAATAAATTCTGTCCTATTTAAAAGTTCACTATTCATATATATATGTATATATATATATATATATCTTTATTTGTTATAAAATAATATATTAATATGTATTGACGTAAATAATAAATAAATTTTTGATTTGTTAATAAATGTATTAGGGTAAATAGATAATAGTCTAATGGATAACGATATTCACAGTGTAACGAATGATATTAATATACGACATATTTAATAGATAAAATTGCTCATAATATTACAATGAACAATACTATCACCATCATCATATTAATAAATTAATCTAGGATTTTAATTTCATTTATAATACATTGTATAATCATGTTACGTTTTACAATTGTGTTGATAGTATCCGATGAAGGGAACAAAAAGATCATGAAAAACGTGAAACAAAGACAGTTGAAAATTGATCATGGACTACGGCTCTCCTTACAGTGGGTGGATGTAGGTACTTAGTTTTCAAGTTCCCATTTGTTGACTTGCTTATTCTAATAAACAATGAAAGTCACTAAGAATTGGTAAACCAAAGGGCTTAACGAGATATCACCAAACGATTTAGTTTTCAGATTCGATGTTGTCATCTGTAGGACAGAACAAAGTTTAGCTTTATAAGGAGCCAACCACCACATGATTTTTTAATAATCACACGGCAATTAATCTTAATTTTTAATTACTAATTAATTGGTAATTAGACACTTTCATAATACTTTAATTTGGATCCTCGAGTTTATCATTATCACTTTCCAGATTTATAGAGTTAATAATTGCTTAAGAATTTACTAATTTTTGTCATTTTATTTTTACTTTTTTATGTAATTAATCATGTTCAGTGGTTTCATTCATTAATTTGGAACAATAAGACATGGGTTGGAATAACAATTTTGTTCACATATCCGCTCTTATCCGATTCTTATGGGACGGATTTGATATGCCTCTAAACAAATTAGGGAAGGATTTGAAAAATAAATTTAAAACTCGCAATAGATTTGAAAAGAACACGGATAAATATTTGTAAGTATATTTACATTTTTTTTAAATAATAAAACGATATTATTTTAATATTAAACCTAAATATCCTTAAATAGCATTGCAACACCACAGTTAATATGAATATTGTTTTATTCCTTTAAGTAAAGTGTAAAATTGACATATTTGTTGAGGTTTTCTATGTAAGATTGAATATTATTACTTCTATTACTTGTATTTAACATTATTATTTCTTATTTATTTCCTTTCAATTCTTCACAATCTGCAACATCTTCTTAGATATAGAAAGAATATGTTATCTCTTTACTTTCAATTTTAATATTGAAAACATATTAATAATTATTTTTTTCATTCTTTAAAAAAAAAAAAAGAAACATGCAATGTAATTTCATTTTTTATTGTATATATTTTATATTTTATATAAGTAATGTATTTTATTTTGAAATAATGTGAAAAATTCTACTAAAATCTCATTAAATATTTGCGCGATTTTGATAAATATTAAGTACTCATTTAATCGAGTTTGATAATAAAATATCAAATTCGTTGTGAGTTTGGTATAAATATAATATTAAAATTTTCTTTTTAAATACTAATGCGAATTTAGATATATATGTCCTAAACTTAATCCGCTACCACCTCTAATCATAAGAGTATTTGGTACTTCATAATGAGCCGGGCCTGGTATCGCTTGTTAATTGGGCAAAAGTTGGCCCTGATCTTCTACCATTAATTTGACTAAATGCCCCCCACAGAATGTGACTGTTTATTTGTCGAACAAATATTCACGTTTAACATCGCTGGAGGCCTAACCCAAATGGCCTGCTATAAACTCGGGTCAACCCGTTTTAATTTTGGGTAGCCAAGCCCATGTTGATGTTGCCGCTCCCCTCACCATTTATAGATTTTTCCGGCCACTCTTGAACGGAACGGGATCGGGTCAGTCAACCTACAAAACACCCTCTCCCGTTAGATTTAGACTGAAATTACATTTCTAACCTTCCATATTTTCTTCAGAATATTATAAATATGCTTCTTAAAAACAAGTATAATATTTTTTCCCTCCTTTTATGCACTTATTTCAGCGATTTTCTTTTTATTTATAAAGGTTTTTATTAAAACAAATTATATATATATAATATTCAATTGAAAAATAATCTGAAAGGGTATATTAGTAATTAATATGAGGGCACATCAGTCATTGCAAGAAAAGTACCACGGTCAAACGGGTATCGAAGGAATCCCCTAAACAGTTGCCCTATAAATTTATTCAGCTGTCTTCACATCACATTCACACTAGCAGTTAAGTGAAGTACGGTGTCTAACAAACAACCAAACATTCAAATAACAGCAAAATGGAACCAGAGACGGCAACGGAAATGGCCGAAGCAACGGTAATCGGGCTCGAAGGTGGAGAAGCTGCAACCGAGGGCGGGGATGACGGCGGCAGGAGCGGCGACGATTCCGTTGTGGTTGTTGGGGAGGGAAGAAGAAAAGGCGGCAGAAGCCTAGTGAAGGGACCTTGGTCGCCCGAAGAGGACGCGATATTAAACGAACTCGTGAACAAGTTCGGGGCGAGGAGTTGGAGCCAAATTGCCAGAGGAATTGCTGGTCGGTCCGGCAAGTCTTGCAGGCTCAGGTGGTGTAATCAGCTCGACCCAGCCGTCAAACGGAAGCCGTTTACTGGTATGTATTAGATTACAATAATAATAATAATAATAATAATAATAATAATAATAATAATCTCCACTGTTTGATTAAATAAAAAAATTTGATCTTTATTTTTTGTGCGTGAATTTGTGAATGTGGTTCTGTGGTTCAAGTTTTGATCTTTATAATGTTGAATTCATGATGCCTTTTAAGCTATGCACGTTAAAATTTATTCTAAATTCTATTTAATTTTGGGGAATTTACTGGAATTCGGAGGTTTTATTTGTATAGGTTAGGCAGATTGTTTTTACAAATTGCTAATGGCTTGAAATAATTGGGACTGTGGTGCATGTTTACGAACTTTTTATAGTGAATGTATGCGAATTTATTTTTTAAAATCTATGCACATAATTCAAAGAAACACACAGAGTAATGTAGAAATTAATAACTGCCTAACCACTTTTGCAATTTAAAGGGAAAATCAACTTGTTCTTTGGCACAATTCGAAGATGCTGATGTCAGAGAATCAACTACATTATAATTATAGAGAAATTTGTCCTCATAGCATAGGCCTAGAATGTAAACTTAGAATGTTATGTATTTAGATCCCTGTTAAGATCACATATTAACCATTTCCGATTCCCTAATTTGAGCTCAACAGTAGTACTGGCCTACAGAAGTAGTTCTGTAATGTAGTACACGGGCAAACATACGGTTGGGCACATTTATGCTTCCATGTGAAGATGATAATCATGTCTGTTACTGATGTCTGATGACAATAAAGACTGGGTAAGGACCCTAGCTGCTGCTTATAGACATGCTCATTAAAGTTTTATGGCACAGAGTTGTCTGCATGTAATGTTTATAATAGGTATGTCGGCATTGCGAACATATTCCAGCTTGTCATTTATTGCATTTTATTGATGTTAGTGCTTCCTGGTGACTAGACTGACTGAACCAAATTTGTTTCAGATGAGGAGGATCGAACTATAGTTGCAGCTCATGCTGTTCATGGAAACAAATGGGCAGTAATTGCCAGGCTTTTACCAGGGAGGACAGATAACGCTATTAAGAACCACTGGAATTCCACCCTTAGGCGCCGGGCCATTGAGATTGACAGTATGAAGAAGCTTGGATGTGTAAATATAATGGAAGATACCAGCATGGATAAGACCAAAGCATCATCTGAAGAAAATCTTTCTTGCGGTGATGTCAATTCATTCAAATCCTTGGAGGGAAAAGATGTTAGTTCTCTGCAGAATTTGGATAATCATTGTGCAGATAAATCTCTACCAGAAGTTCCATCTAGTCATAAAGCAAAAGAGCCACCTACTCTATTCCGTTCAGTGCCACGGGTTAGTGCTTTTAGTGTTTATAATACAGTGGATGGTCCAGAGACTGCTTCACCGCATCCAAGACCAACTCCATTGCCAGGACCTTTAGTTCAAGCATCAATGCCAGATGCTGGGATCTGCAAATTGCTTGAAGGAGTTTATGGTGAGCGGATGGTGCCTCACTGGTGCAGCTATGGCTGCTGTGGGAGCCAAAGTGGTGGAAATTGTCTAAACTCTTTGTTGGGACCTGAATTTGTGGATTTTTCAGAGCCTCCAACCTTTCCAAGTTATGAATTGGCTGCCATATCCACTGATATAAGTAACCTTGCTTGGCTGAAAGGTGGGTTCGAGAATAGCTGTGTGAGAGTGATGGGTGATGCAGCTGGTAGGATAAAAACTAATGGGTGATGCAGCAGGTAGGTCAGTATCACATGGGCTTCAAATGCCAATGAGTGGTACATCTGGTAAAATAGTATGTAACAGATCTCTCGTAAATGGGGTGCTTTGAGGAGATTAGAACAAATGACCAAAATTTCCAATTCGAAGAGTGCAGCGATGTGCTATCAAAATATATTGGTAGGCAGCACTTTCTACTTCTAGCTTAAGTTGGGGCATGGATAGGGAACAACAATTGTCTCTGTATTTATAACTGGAGTTGCAAGAAGACAGAAATACAATCAAGAAAAAGATATGTAAGTTTAGAATCACTAATATTCATTGATGGGCGCTGCGTGATTAAGAATGAAACATCCCTGCCAGAGACTTGTTATTGCCATTGAGAAGTCATGGATAAAGGATGTATGCTGAAGACCTACAGTAGAGGCTTTTCAATAGAGTTTCAATCGGCTTAGATGCCTTAAATTTTGTCTTTAGACTAGGTGATGTGAGAGCTGTGGCCTGTTTTCTGTTGTGTTATAGGGGATCAAATGTCATATGGTACATAAGTACAAGGCCATGATTTTCTGGTTTTTCCAGTTTATACATTGTCCATATTTGTGTCACTAGTTGGTGATTAAATTTCATAAAATGGGATCATGTTTATTATTTATATACACACCTTATTTTTCATGAATGTATTATTTTGGCTCTGCACAGTAGCTTGTTCCTACATAATTGCTTGCATATTTCTTTGACTTTGGTCTTTATAGAGTTGGAATTTGTATATCTAATATTGCAATGATTAGAGTTACCAGGAAATTAGAGTCTGTAAGCAAGTTTTTTTTTCCTCCTGATGACGAATCTTTTCTTTTTGGCAGTGTTGTGTGGTGGTATGAACTATGAAGTATGGGCAAGTTAACAGACTAGGAAAAAGCAGAGGTAGGAACCTTTTCCAGATTGCCCGAATTGAAAGCTGGCTCTGTAGAGCTCAAGTAGGCAATTTTAAGAATGGTAAGAAATCATTTTGTTCATTGGTAGTCAATTCTAATTGCGAAAAATGGAAATATCTCCATACATACTCCATGTCCAGGCCATTTTGAAAGGCTGGGAATGGAGTTTGATTCTAAGTAGAAGACTATCTGAGGTCATAAAATCACAAGTGCTAAGGCTAGTGAGGGGGACATAAATCCTTTTCCAATGATACATAATCATCACCATTTACTGTTTTGTGATTCTTATTTCCTGAATATGGATAGTGACATTTTCGGTGGAGTTTGTAGGAGTCCACAACTTTTGCTGTAACTACTTTTACCATGAAACCCCAAGTTAGTGAAAAGTCTTTAAAATAACTTAGTGCTTTCACATCTATTTTGTATTTGTTTGATTGAAACTACTAGCAAATATATTCTGAACATTTTTCTCATTATCTTGCTTTAAAATGTGGGTGAGAATATTTCAATTAAAAATTTTACAACATAAATTATATTTAAGTTATTGCTCGACTCAAAAAAAGTACACATAATAATACTATTATTAGTAGAACCGTAACATAGACTAAATTATAAGAAGGGAATGGATCATGACCCTTGATCAACTTGGTTCTAAAATTATATTAAAACTAAGCTTAAAAGCGTATAGTAGTAAGCATTCAAATAATAGTATTAAGCTCTAACAAAACATTCATAGAATGCTAATGGAAAATGTCTACTTGTGAATCTGAAATTGAGAATCATGAAGAATCAATTTGGTAAACAAACACAACAAAGAATAAAATCCTCCTACTCAATGTTCATGTATTTTTAATGTGTTAGCTTTGCAGCCTGCCAAACTGCTCTCCTGAAGGATTCAACTGCTGTGTACCATTTTCATTTGTCATTACTATTTAATGCCTGTAAATTACTTGCTCCTCTTTCAGAAATATGATTTTCTATGCATTTGGGGTTGTTGGTCTTCGTTACAATAATTATGAAAATAAAATTAATAAATTGAATATAAAATAGTTGTGCATATAATTGGTAATTTAGAAATAATAAAAATATGAATATAAAACAATTGTACATATGAGACTTGTCCCGAATTGTCATAATACTACTACCACTAGAGAATTGATTGTAATCTGAGATTTTATAAGCATGGATATATTGTAGTTTAATTAATAATTTAAATTATTATGTCGTATTAAAAATAATTTATTTATTTAATAATTAGATAATACGATTATTAAACGATATTAATTATAATATAAGATTTTATAACCATAATTGTTATGTCTTTTAACTGGCAATTCGAATTATTTAATAATGGGATAGAAAAAATTAGCGTGGTTCACACGAAGCAGCTGTTCAGAGTCTCCCAGCTATGAACGCGTCACGGACGTTAACGCGGTCCACCGTCAAGTCAATTATGAAAACATATCATGGTTTGAGATTTTATCTCATGCTTCGCATCCACACACTTCTTCATGTACACCCTCGGATCCCACCACATATTTTGTTAATACAAAATACTAATAATGATACAAATGCAGAAGTAATTAAATATTGAAACTTGTAAAATAAAATAATTTATTAATTATTAATTTTATTTCTTTATAATCATATTACCGTATTTTATACGCATGCAAAACAACAAAACATTATGGATCGTCCGACGTGTAGTAATCTAATCCAATCTTTGAAATTTCTTTGCAACTGGGTTGCTCCTTTGAAGGAGTAAGTCTGTCTTCAATCTCAGCCGTCAGATCTCCACTAAGATTCACACTAACACCAAACTCAAGCCATCAAACGTACAGAATCTACCCAAGACAAAGATCCGAAGTGTGCAACAACAGGTCTTTGATTAATTTTCTTCTGTCTTGCAGTTTTATCAATTGAAATCCCTTCTCAGTTTCTCTGTACCCACTGGTCGTTTTCTGTTTTTCTTTGCAGTGGGATTCAGTCCAAATTTCCTAGCAAAAGTTAAAGCATCAGTTTTTGTCCCGTAGACCATTGTTAATGGCTTGACTCCTGCTTTCTCTTTGTGTTCTCTGTTATAAACCAACGAGGCTTGCAAAGTTGTAACTTTTTTTTTTTTCTTCTTCCGAGTGTTAAATCTTGTTATCAGAGACATTAATGGAGTTGGGAGATCACCTAATCCAATACCCACTTCTATAAATCTTCACATTTTATGATATCGTTATTTGTTAAAAGCTTTTTAATTCTTATAAGTGTTTTCAATAATGTCAGTTCAAGAAATGTCCCACATGGATATAGAACAGGGCAGTCATCATACTCATAACCGCCATTCCTTTGCCGGAAGTGACGTTAGCGTTTGCTTCTCTGACGCAGACGACGGTGGCTCATGCTATTCTCAGTTCTACTCAACAACAGGTGGGTCTTACGATGAGTACAGCTTCGCCTGCGTTTCTGATGATCAAGAAATCAATGGTGGTGTTTCGAGGAGAGTGTCTTCGGTTTCTTCATCATCGTCTGATCGTTCGGTGGAGATTGAGAGTGAAGTTCCAGAAATCGAAATAAAAGTTCATTTGCCTAAAAAAGTGGAGGTAGAGAAAGTCTGTAGGATTTGCCATCTGGGTCTTGAGAGTAACAGCCATGAATCTGGGGTCCCTATTCAATTGGGTTGCTCTTGTAAGGATGATTTGGCTGCTGCACATAAACAGTGTGCTGAGGAATGGTTCAAGATTAGAGGAAACAAGTAAGTAAAAACAAACAATTCCAAGCACTTTCTTTTGTTTTTCCTTTCCTTAATTACGTTACTGAGTAGTTATTTCCCTTTTCCCTTATGATTTGTAGTAATTATTTAGAAATTTTATGCTGAAATTACAGTTTAATTAGTTTGTGAATTGTAAATTGTAATGTGTGAGTTAGAGAGGATGTTAGTTAAAGAAATTTGATTAATAATAGAAGGGAAAGTTGGAAGGACTTTCAATTTATTGATAAAGAAAAGGAAAAACAACGATGAACAAAAAAAGTAAAGCATTAGGAGGTCCTCAAGATATGTTTAACAACAACATCACCGACAATTCCTCGCTGTTCTGTGCTTTTTCTTTAGGGTTTAGGAATCTCTCTATTTCTCCTTCTGGTTCACTTTCTTTTTATGAAAGTGGAGATTGTGCTTTTTCTTTAAGGTTTAGGAATCTCTCTATTTCTCTTGGTTCAGTTCTTTTTTATGAAAGTGGAGATTTGACTCCTTAATTGATGTTTTCTTGGTGGGTTATTATTATTACTTCCTGTACTCCACCTATTCTTTTTTTTTTTTAATTTGCTGATGCAGATTCCAAATTTTGCTACTCACCCAACATGCTTGTTGACAATTGACTAATCTATATGACTAAGTTAAAAGAGGGGGGGTATCTTAAGATACTGATTTGATAAGCTGTTTTGTCTTTTTTAACCTAGGTGTGATTCTCAAAATTTTGGCTGATTGTGTACTAATTTTTTTCTGTGCGCTATGCACTTCAATGTCAGCAAGTCACCCACCATGCTATCTCATTTACTGGTTAAATCTTTATAAAAGTAATTTTCTCTCTTACTTTTAAATATTGTCATATAAGATACTACTGAAACTATTCCTGTCATTTAACCTTATCTTGATCCAAATTGAAGAACCTAATTGCAGTTATTTTAAGGATGTTTAATGTAATACAGTTCCGAGTTAGTTCAACTCAAGAATTTACATTTCCCTTAAAACTGCTTGGAGGTTTTTGTTGAACTACATATATTTTAACAGTATTGTGTATAAATGAAAGTGGAACATTTGGTAGAGTTGGCTAAGGATGTCACTAGATGCAAGTTATTTTGTCTAAACAGAAAGCCTAATGAGGAAGAGTCATTATTCCTGTAGTGATAAAGATTATGAGTAGTATTTATCTTTTTCACTCTGGAAAAGCTGATACCACTGATGCATTATGTGAATTCTGATATTCTGTTTGCTCTAATCTGCTCTCTGTCTCTGTATGCGCATTATTTTTCCTTCATTGCCACAATGTCAGTTGTTTTAACTTTTTAAGGGCTGCATTAATTCAATATCAGATGAGCCATTATGCTAATAAATTGTAATAAAAAAGGATGCATTGAGCATACAACTCCAGTTTTCAATTATTGACTTCATGGTCCATAGCTTCTCCATTGTGAAATCTCATACTTGCTCCTCTTTCTTTCTTGTTTTTATTGTTAATCCTTGTATTTATTTGATTGGCTTAACTTTTTCAGGACTTGTGAGATTTGCAATTCTGTCGCACGCAATGTTGCTGGAGCAACCGAGATTGAAACAACAGAGCAGCCGAATGAGACCATCAATGCCACAGCAACATCTGCAGTTTCAGCTGCTGTGCCTCATGGAGAACCTCGAAACTTCTGGCATGGCCACCGATTCCTTAACTTTCTGCTTGCTTGCATGGTATTTGCATTTGTCATATCATGGCTCTTTCGCTTTAATGTGTCGTCATCGTAGGAATCCATGAAAGAGTTGTTGAAGAGAAAATTAAACAAAACAAAAGAATCGAAAATAAAGAAAAAAAGAAAAAGAGAAATCCCATAATTAAGCCGGAAGATATGGTTCCAATGGCAATGAGTAATGGGATAGTTTAGAATCTTGCAGTATTTAATAGGTACTTTATACATGTTCATCTTCATTTTCTGCTTCATACGTGTAGAGAGTTTGTCATATCTATATATGCACCATCCTTAAAATTATCAAGCTCTGTTTGGCTGTTGTAATGGAGGATTTAAAATCAGTATATTGTTTCCTTTATACTTTTTTTTTCCTTTCTAGATTGTACTTGAATGTTGTATTGATTTGTATAATTGTTGTTTCCAAGAAATATTTTTTTGGTTGTGTTTGTCTTGTGGGAAAGATTTTCCCAAAGTTTTCCTTGACCAATGGGTAAGATTCAATGAAAATCATTCTTGCAACATACAGGAGAACATATATTCCACTCGGAATTGTTAAGAGTCATGTATAAATTTACATACCAACTTTCTATTAGAGAATAACTATAGATGTTTTTGGCTTGTGTGTAGTTAACAATTTGATACTAAATTATCACAATTTCATGTTGAATTGTTAAGAGTAATGTACTAGTTCAAATAAGAACATTAATGTTAGAGAATGATTAAACGGTGGCTTTTCTCAAAAAAAATAATATACATTGAACTTTCATTCAAATTTCAAATGCATTTAAACATTCTTCCGTCTATTGATTGAATGAAGATGCAGGCATGAACATTAAGAACTGCAAAAGTATAAATTATGACATGGCAAAAGGTGAATGAAAAAAAAAAGAAGAAGAATGACCAAATAAATACAAGAGCCTATGCATAACTATGGGAGAAAAGTTTAAAATAAAACAAAAGAGAAACCTATACACTTCAATTTTTGTTCCTTTTGGCTTCCATGTTTGTCCCATCTTTGAGTGTTTCTTGAGCATCATTCTCCATCCCAAGGCTAAAGAGGCAAGCTGCTTGAAGGTATAAAGCAGTGGACCATTCAGGAGACACTACCTGCGCTTGCATTGCATCTCCTAGAGCTTCTTGTGGCTTGTCATTCATCAAGTAAGACAAGCAGCGCCTAGCATACACTGTCGGCGAAACCATGGTCCCCCCATCAATGAACTGGAGATGACAGAGAAAAAGTTCAAGCCTCTCATGCAAATCAACAAGAATAGTTAAATTTCACAATCAACCTAAATCAACTGCTTATAACCATAGGTTAAACACTTGAAGAACCTGTCATGCATTAATCATCTAGTACCAGGAAAATTCATGCATGCAATGAGTATTAATATCATTCATCTTTTCCTCTATTTTTTTCTTTTTTGGGGAATGTATTGAATTCAATTGTATCAGTCTCACATAAGATTGTGCTTAATACATCTGGTTTCCATGTGTATATTCCTATCAATCCAATGAATGTTTTCTTTTAGTATTTTATAACTTGGCATTTGTAATAGTGGTGAGAAGAATGCAAGGTGCCAAACCGAAATAACTAACCAAAATAATTTCCAAAATAGAAGACTCACTTGTGTATAGCAATCAATGGCAGTTGAAAAATCCTTAGCTCGAAATGCTGTATCTCCATGCTTCTTAGAATTCAAGGTATCCTGCATCTGACTGGTCCACATCTGGAAAGAAAGCTGCAAGGCCACGAAAACTAAGTCAATGCTCCTAAAAGGGTTAGGAGAAAAAAATCTAAAGAGAAATTTCGCAAGAGTTGTATCATTGTTTAGCCATTCAAATTGTAAAGCAACAGAACGATTCTCTCTCTCTCCTTTTGAGAAGGTTCATAATAATGCATGTCCAACATGAATTAAACCTTTATACTTGAGTTTCTGGCTAGGAATTTCGCCAGCTAGTAATACAGACCAAATCTCCCAAACATTAGACACTCCAAATTTACTATTTTGTTCAAAACATGCATTACAGAACAACATTTTTGACAGTATACAGTAGAATATAAAGTCTAGGATAGCAACTAGCAAACCTCATTAGCAATGCCCTCATCGTCCTTGTATCCAATCTTCTCCAATATTTCATGTATGGCAGTGAGATCCAATCTGAAGCAAGCTTCGCCAAAAGGTGTTAATGACAATGGCTGTGTTGAAGGTGCAGTTTCATATGGGATACCCAGCAAAACATAAGACGCAACCTGTTAAAAACTCCAACTAATGAGATATTGTCATCTTCTCAAGCAGATTATTCAATTGTGAAAAAGCAGACCAGCCTTTATGAATGTGTGCCATTCCACAAACACACACACACACACAAAAAAAAAAAAAAAAAAAATAGATATGATGTGCAAAGCCCTTTATTTGATTTTCACTCCCTCTTTTAGTGCGAGTAAACACAATACCAAATTGCAAAATAATTTCATTATTACTTTAAAAACATCCAATCAACATTATTGAAGGGGCATGGGTGGTGATGTTAGGCATGAATTATCATGTTGATCGTGCAAATGTTCTCAACGGAGTTAGAATAAAATAGATGGGTTTTTTGTATCAAGAACGGATTTTCCACAAACACGGAGCCACTGGCTTTGAAGGAATTTTTCGATCAAGACAGACCTTTAGGTATTATAGAAAGAAGTGAATTTTCAATCAAATATTCTATATACCTCTATTTCTTTCTGAAGTAACATGAGAGCAGTGACAAGGGACTTGGCATTTGGCCTCTCACGAGCTTCATACTGCAGACAACGAGAAGCTATCCGCATTAACTCGGTTCCATCATCATTTGAGAAATGGCCCTCCAGAGCAGAATCCATCAACATTAAGAAATTCTTGCCACGAATCAAGTCAAGTGCCTGCAAACACAATATAAAGAGTCTTAACTGACTAAAAATCATGATTTTCAACTTAGACACCTTAAAGCCAGTAATCTACTATTGGTTAGTTCTGGCATAGAAGAAGAATGAATTACATGGCTGGGAGGAATATGTTTGCCACTCAGAAGATCTAGCAACAGAGTGCCAAAGCTGTACACAACACTTTCTGTGGTCACTCTACCTGCCAATGAATGACATACACACAGTTATCACTGGCTTATACTGAGAATACATGACATTTAGACTTCTTGAATGAAATTACATAATAACTGATTTTTTACAGAGGATCTATCATGTTTGTTATGTTGGAAACTTGTTTGACAGTGCATTTTGAATTTTGATCTTTGCCGGGAAATACCAAAATCATTTTATAACCAACACCAAATCAATATCCTTCACTATATGAATTAATTAACATGTCAATATCCCATTACAGTTACACTTGGAACAAAATGTTTAGAGTGAGAATATTATTGCTTATCTGTGTATAAATATCTTGTCAGGATGTATTCCTGGAAACTGTGCCTACCTGTTCTCAAGTATTCGGGAGGGGTGAAAGCCAAGTTTGTACTGTAACTTTTGCCATCTCTGCTATTTTTCATAAGGCCAAAGCAAGAGAGCCTAGGGTTACCATCCTGTCAACCAAAAATCCAAACTATTACCTAGATATCAAAACAGTTCAATGAATAGACAAAAAGCAGCACAAAACTACTTACCTTATCAAACAAGATTCTGTAAGCATTGAGATCATGGTACAATGCTCTCCCTTTGCTGCTGCAATATTCTAGAGCTTGTGCCAAATAGAGTGCCACCCTCAACCTCATTGCCCATTTCATGGGCTGGGTCTCCCCTGTATCGTTTTTTTTATCAGTAACAACCATAGAATAAACAAATTCAAACTTAGACAATTACTACTTTATGCAATACATCTATGGCAATGTATTTTGTATGACAGACAATGAACTGCCATACAAACCACAACACATACCCATCAATCAAATCATTTCACTCATAATTCAGTCATTTGGGTTAATTTAACCACAATTTTTTCTGCTTTGAAGAATTGGAATGTATCATAACACTATGATTAGCATAGATAATTACTTTGCTTATTGGAAAAAATAAATCAATGCCAGTTTAGCTTTTTGTACCGCCCGAGAATAGATAATACCTATTTAAAAGTAAGACCAGCCTTAACCAAAACTATAGATGCATGGCAAGAAGTGGTAATACAATGTATGCAACAAATCAAAATTTCTTAACGAACACAACTCAAAAGAATGACTCACAGTGAAAGAGGTGTTTAGCAAGAGTTTCATGTGGCATAAACTCGGCGACCAGCAATCTCTCATCGCCTTCATAGCAACAACCAATCAGATTCGCCAATCTCTCGCTCCTTAAACTCCCCACTGTCTTTGCCTCCTCCTAATCCACATTTTAAAAACTCTCATTAACTTAAATTTAAAAGAAGTAAAAAAATTAATCAAAATATAAGAAACAAAGAAATTAATAAACGGACAAGGAATTGGCGAGAATCGGGCCAGGCGAGCTTGTTGAACCGCTTAACGGCGATCCAACGGCCATTGTCGAGTTTTCCTTTGTAAACAATGTTCGGAGCTTTTTCACCGTGTTCCGACACTATGTTGTCGGAAGAGAAACCATCCGTGGCTGCTTTCAGTTGATCCGAACTGAACTCCGTGAAACTCGGCCATGCCTCCGGGTCATTTTTGTCTCCATTCTCTGCATTAAAATTACACAATCACTCAACTTGTTCCTCCAAACTTACAAAGATTCCATCAGAAAGAGAGAGAGTGAGTACCGAGATCGGAGGATTCGAGGACGGAAGGCTTGAGGTGAGAATGGAACCAGCAGAGAGAGAACTTGGAGCAGCGGCCTCCCATTTTGATTCGAATCAGACGGTGAATATCCAATGAAAAAAGTCTTTCCAGATGATCAGACGGTGCGCATTGCTTCCGTGCAATGTGAAACTGAAACTCTGAAACACTCTACGAACAGGAAGGATTCTGCTAATTCAAATTAGTTTCAATTGTCGAAAGACAGAGAATGAAAGGGTCCTGCTCTCACTACGGTAATAAAATCTGAAATTTTTGAACGGGATTATTATCTACAACCCCAATGTTGTACATTTTCTCAAATAAGTATATAATGTTTCCATTTATATCAAATTGGTCCCTGACTCCTTTTCAAATTTCTGAAAGTTGATTGTCAAGAGTTTGTAACTTTATATTAAAGGACATTTCGGTCTTTTTGATAAGTTTCAGATTCTTATTTGATTCATTTGGACAAACTATATCTTTAATTGAGAAAATGTAAAAATTAGGGACTTAGATGATAAA
Organism: Cedrela odorata; assembly: GCA_035584115.1. Taxonomy (NCBI): domain Eukaryota; kingdom Viridiplantae; phylum Streptophyta; class Magnoliopsida; order Sapindales; family Meliaceae; genus Cedrela; species Cedrela odorata. The sequence goes on from JAXCLQ010000003.1 coordinate 1,948,301, forward strand.
AGCTAATTATGATTTATGAAGATAAAAGAGTTTAAATTAATTAATCACATTATCCACGTGTCAACGCCACGCTTCGGGTGTGCTTTGTAAGGGCCTTTTCTCACTGTTTTGCCTTCAGCTTTCTGCAATCTCATCAATTCTCTTTCGTTATAATCATTATTGTTATTTTTACCTTTCGCCGGTAATTTTTTGGTATGATTAGGGGCTTTTTTGTCTTTATGCAATATTACTGATAAATCTGGTAATGTGTAGGTAGGCAGCGAAGAGATTGAATCAACGGTCGTATTCTGTGGGTCAAAGTCAACCAATACGATTGACGTGTAAACAACAATTGGAATAGATATTAGGGTGATAACATCAGGTCCTTGACTTTTGTAAAATTACATATAAAAACATAGTTTCTAGTTTTTTCCACACAGGTCTCTATGATTATGTTATGTTAATGAAATAATAAGAGAATAGGAGAACAAATAAATGAACAAAATTATGTATTGTTAATGAAATTTGAAGAGTTATGAGATATAAATTATAAATTAATATAAAAATATAATAAAATGATGTTAAATTTATAAACAAAAATAAATATTATATTAATAATTATAAATTTTTATATTTAAATTTTATATTATATTAAATAAAAAATGAAAAATATTATAATTTATTAATAAATAATTAATTACATTAAATTATTTAAAATAATTTTTTGATAAAATATATAAAATTCAAATAAAATTGAAAGTTTTGAATTTAAAAAATATTGTAATAATAATTTCTTGTGTTAAGAACGAAATTATAATTTTTCGCTCAACCAAATAAAAAATTCGTCATTAATTTGATAATTTTATTTCTTTTTTCTCTATTTTTTCAACCAAACATACCCAAATATAGTCGTAGCTTGTAGTTACAAGTACAAATAATATCAATAACACTGTTAACAAACATACCGGTAGGGATTTGAATGAAAGGAAATGTAAAGTGTGTCCTTATGTTTAATTGGACAAACATTTAAGGACCTGGATATTATTACCCTTTTCATTAGAATGAGTAAACGCAGCATTAAGAATTATTAAGACTGATTTGTCTTTTCAGATATCAGGTTTTAGAAACCTGGTGGAAAAGAACTTCAATTCCTTTTAATATTTGGAGACCAATTCTTCTTCTTGCCTTGAAAGGTTTAACAACTGGATAGCATATGGTTTAACTTTGACATTAAACACGGCCGATGAAGACTAACGAATTGTTTTATTTTTTGAACAATTCAAACTTAGACCCAACAAAACTGTGATCAAAATTCCAGGAAAAAATAAATTACACAAGTTTCTCTATGGGATAGTTTCAGTTTCTAACAGATGTGGTGGTAAAATTTTGCTGGGCTTCATGCATTGCACGCATGGATGCAAGTGCAACAACGCAACATTGGTAGCAAGTTTGTCACACTAAATTGAGAGTGCAGATGTATGAGAAGTACTCAAGAAATATATGTGATCACCATGCCTATTCCTATTCGTAATACTGAAAGAAACTGAGTATAGAGTGAAGTGACCACATGGAAATTGGTAGAGAGTTGATGTTTGAAAGCAATACTGCATTGCATACTGATCTCTTAATTTGTCTTACCAACTTCACATTTCTATGAAGTGACCACAACCAAATGGCATTTCATTTATATCTCTAATGGGGAAAAGTTATGAACAAAGTATATTTCAATAAAAGCATGGCTGAATCAGATAACACAGGAAACAGCAAAAACAAGTCAAAATCTGACAGTGGGTATAATAATGAGTACACCCCAATTAGGGTTCACGAGGACCCGCATTACAGGAAAAAGAAATACTGTAGCATGTAAAGGAAGAAAGTGCTGGTTCGTTATATAGACAGACAGACAGACAGACAGACATGCATTCAACCATCAATGAAAGATAATGAGCTCTTTATCAGCTTAAATTGCGCCGCAGCACCGCATTTTTTTAAGTCCACCAACCGGTGGGGTATTTCTCAATTATCCTGTGTATAACGTCTATTGCAAACATCATCCAAGTACCAGGCCTTGCCTTATGGATTTGCTGTCAATTGTGAACAGAAGCACAACTTGAAAGAGCCCACATGGGCAAAGCAAAGCTAGCTGGTGTACAGGCATACAACCCATCTATCAAGAATATATATATATATATATATATATATGTTGATGAAGCTGCAAGATTTTGTTTTCCGAAATCTGTCCCGGAAGATTTTTTGTCCAGCAAATGCAAAAGACTTTATGATTTATCTTGGAAAGGCAGCAGAGGATGTGGTGCACAATTAAAATTTCCTGCAATTCAATTAGAGCACTTTCAAATGAGGAATGCCCTGCTTCAATTGCTTATTTTGGTGATAGGAAATTGGGCAATTAATATAACTCGTAAGCCTTTGTGGGCAGGCTTTTTTTGAGACCACAACTAAACTAGTAATGGTATATTTACAAGATTAAAATATAAATTTTGTACCCTACTTAAAACAAAAGGTTATGAAGTATTTCTATTATGGGTATAATTATCTAGTGATATAATACTTGTTTTGTATTTTAAAAAATAAATTGGTACATAAAATTTATTTATTAAATAGTTGAACCGACGACGTGGTACAACATATATATTCTAGAGTTTCTTTTTAACTAATGTGACAAGGGACAATCTTATTATATAAAGAATTTGTTTCTCTTATTATTCTTTAAGTTATTATTTCATATAATTGAGCGATTTTCTATCAATGGCAGTGTATTATACGTAACTTATATATTATCACTTGCGAATATTGTTGGGACCAAATAAAATTGGACATACCAATCAAGCAACCACTATTTCCTACAATTAGGACCATCTTGGCATGTGGGCTGACACCACATTCTGAAAAGTAAAGCCAGAAAAGTGTGGCATGCTTGTTTGAATAATGAACGTTTTGCTTCTTTAGTATGTAAGATTTGTAATGTAGTACACGAGGGGTGTGTGATCTGTTCAAAACATTTCGTGCTCATGTTGATCAAGTTTTGACACAAAAAAAAAACCAAGTATCGTGGGGTGTGGACAAGGAGAACCTGCACCAAAAGTACAGGAAAAACATCATGTGCCTTCAGCTTATTGCCAATTGATGATCACCAACTGTTTGTTAAAAGACTTATTAAAGTTTGGCGAACATTGCTTGAGATTTATTATTATTATCATTATCATTCTGCGTTGGCAATTGCTGTCAGAATCTCATTACCAAAAGCCTTTGGATTTGCCAGATAATTTTGTTGCTGACTATATAAATTAGTAATATAGCAAGGAGAGTTTCAACAGCAGCACTAAAGCCATCCACATGAAGAATAATGGCAGCAATTTAACTATCAATCATTCCATGATAAGATAACATATGCTGATGATGGACAATTGTTCTAAACACGATAGGAGCATGACCGAGACATATACAAACCTAATAATGCAACTCCATTTTCTCTAAAATACAAATCAAATTTTTTACCAGTCTTGGGAAAAAGGATTGATGACTCAAGCAACTAATCCCTTCAATCCATGGTAACAGAAATTTAATAAATGGTCCTCACAGGAGACCCCATTAAGGTGGCGACGTCTAAGCTCCGTTCATTGTAGTATCAGCAAGGAGAGCATTTCCATCTTCCATGATCTTGCCATTGACTTGCGTTCTCTGCCTCTGAAAATAATGATAAACATGTAAATACCTAAGTTTCAGCTCAATTTGAAGTTGTTTGAAAAGGAGATTATAGAGAGTTATAAATCCTTGTACCCAATCTGCAGGGTCTACAGAATTCCCATTCAAAAGCTTGTGATTCTCTTCTTTGGTCCTACTCTCCTTGTCTTTGACGCTCACGGGCAACAACAGAAGTGAATTTCCGTTGGTTCGATCAGGCAATTCTGCAGTGTCAAAAAGGTCAGGGCTGCAACCCAAAAGGAGAAAAAAAAAAGAATAATATTCAGTGCAATAAAATCAAAATACTAACCTGGCAACTTTTTGTCAACAAAGAACACCACTAGATTAACAGTATACCTGCAAAGATTCATAGTGTTCAACTCATGAAAAACTGTACAGAAATAATTAAAAACAAAAGAGAAAGAACAAATATGTCCATACCAAGCAACAACAACATCAACTGTATAATGTTTGCGGGATGCTATAATCAAGAGGCTCAGAATAACAGCAACCAACCAACCACACTGCTTTATAAACCTGCAATTTTCGCATGAAGAGGGAAAAAAAAAAGGAAAACAATCAACTCCACCTATCTAGTAAGATGCAGTAACATCACGCAGCATTATACAGTTAAATTCCATTCGAGTACAACTAAAGCCACAAACAGCTAATTTATAATAATGAAAAGTATTTTGCAGACACAATCCATTAAATTACAGTCAGATCTCATCCAACTGGTCTTTTTACTGAATAACAAATTCAATGTCTCCATAATGGCCATAACTTAGATAAGCCTGGATAAGCTTCAATAAAATGTACAAGTACTTTACTGAAAAGCCTAGTTCCATGGAAAAGAATCACATTAGAAAATTATCTTTTGACGGAGAGGAGAAAAGAACAATAACATGATGGTGAAGTGTGCAAATGCGCAACTTTACCTTCTTGTGCCATATTTCTGGTACGTGAGCACAAAGACTAGAGTAAAGATCATGTGTGATGAAAATATCAAATCCCCGCAACCGTATATTACGCCCCGCGGAACTGCATATTTGACAAACCAAATGAGTACAGAAGCTACTTTGAAGCATGATAAAAAAGGACTTTAACAAACTAGAGTACACACAGTTGATCAAGAGGACTTCAAGTACACTCTGTGGATGTGGCAATGTGGCAAGTTTAGAGCCCTGCAAACACAGAAAAGCTTAGTCCAATGTCATTCTTTTTACAACGAATCAAATAAATTTAATTTTCAAAGAAGAATCTCATCCCCCAACCAAAGAAGAAAAAAATGTTTACACAAACATTTCATTAAACCATAATGTATTAAACATAGATATGTCAAAACTAAATCCATTACACTGCATAAAGTGCATGACAAAATAATAGACAAGCATCGAAGACTTTACCTCACGGCAATGATAATTTGGACCTGGAAGCTGAGTAGAATAGAATGTGATAATCCGGAGAATTTGAGAAAGCTGTGATAAATAAGAAGACAACAACCGTGAGGAAACAGACACCAGGAGCTGCTTCCAAGTATATATATACTTGGAGCAGAATCCATAACTTATGACAACCTATCAATTGAATTCATAAGAGAGAATTGGAAAAGATTCAGCACTGAAATCAGATTTAACTACGTATATCATAAAATTTAAGTAGAAATCTATATTTAAAATATATAAATAAAATCTGACTAGATAGCCATTTTAGTAACTTCAATAATTGAACTTGCCCAACCCCTCTTGAGACATAAATACTTTATGCAAGGGTAGTAGATTAACCATTAATCTGTTTCACATGGCATGATGGCATTATTTATGTAATATAGCAATTTTAGAATTCTATATACTACCACCCCACTTCAGTTTAGAATATAAAAAATTCCTTCCTCGATAACCCTCTCCAGTTCAAAAAACAAGCAGAACATGGTGCATGCACTAGGAATACAAAGAAACTTTTAAAAAATTATCCAACTGCCTCTCTTAAAAAGAGCAAGAGCAGTTCAAAACATAGTTAACTCAGGAGATAGAATTGAGCGGGAGAAAAAATTGAAAAAGAAAACAAAATCCTGAAGTATAAAATGTATGGGTAACAGCAGTTCTAACACATGAAGTGATCAGCACTTACAACTAAAAACGCTAGAACCCTACACCATATTAGGACTGTGTAGATCTTTTTGCTCTTTAAGATGAAAGGATGGAAAGTCCACTGCAAATAAATAAACCGGATATTAGATAAACATTAAATATGAGATCGAGACATTTTTCCAAAGCAGTTGTGCACAACCCAATTATAAAGAAGAATAAATGTCCACAACAAGAAAAAAAAAAAAAAAAAAAAAAGCAACATGTTTTCAGTAATCCCATCTGCAGTAATTAATTGGACTGACCAAGCAAAGTTCCACTAAACTAACAACCAAATAATCCAAACTAGCAGCTAATATAAAGACATGAACCCTCTTTTATATCAGATTTCAGTCGTGGCCAGCAAACCTATGGCAGAATAAGCTCCTTATGCTTTAACCAAAAACCTTGGTTACAAGCAAGGAAGTTAGAAGAATAAATAAACTAACTGTGGGGGAGAAGTTATGGCAGGGTATATATAGAAAATATTTAAAACATAAATTTATAAATTAATCAAAGTCCAAAATCAATCCCTCTTAGTTACCCATCCACATAGGATTCTAAAAAACCAGTAACAATGGGAATCGTTGATTAGAAATTTTGTAATGTCTCAATATACTTGTAGAAATATGTGCCAAACACCAATATAGCAGAACACTTAATTTTTGGTGCACATTGAAGACTTCGCATTTAGGCAGGACTAACACAGGCTGCACTCCAAATTTCATAAATAGCGTAGATTTAGGAAATATAATTCTCTCAGCAAAAATTCCAGTAAGCATGTCACACATTTACATGCCCATTTTAAGCAGTATTTCGTTTCTCAACAGGAGTTCCACCTTCAGTAGAAGCGCCTCTTAACCTATAGAAAATCTATAGCAGCTGGAGAAGGAAAAATGAATGCAATGCCAACAAATGCAAGAATCAGTCAGTAAAGATATAAGCAAAACAATGGAGACAAAACTATGGGAAGAACCTTACCAATAAAAATGATAGAAAGATGAATGTGAACAGAGTCTCACTGATGTAGGCTTTTTCTTGCCCAAGCTCCTGAATTTTACACCAGGATGAAATATAAGTGAGCAATTCCTATAACATACACCACATTATACAGAAAAAAAAAATTATTGGCACAAACCGGGAGAAGAATGAATCCAAGATCCTGTAGTATCGGTCCTGGCCGATGTAAATAATGTACTCCTCGGGCCGCAAGACCATGTATATACTGTTGACAAGAAAAAAGAATAAAGGAAATTGCACATTAGAAATGAATCAAGAATCACAAAGGAAGATCAGCAAAAAGGCAAATGGAAAAGTTCATGCCCAGAATAAACCGGTGAAAGCATGGATAAAAGACCAGCTGAGTTACAGAAAAGGTGTACTTAAATAACAATCACAGACAACAAAGTAGCCTACAGAAGGCTTCGGATTTCTAAACCCCAATTGACCTATGAATTTTATGCAGTGTAGTAACATGGCAAGAGAGCTAACCAAGGAAAACCAATATGATTAGCAAATTATAATTAAAACTAAACCAGTTAAAAAGTTCCAGATTTTAAAAATGCAGACACCAGAAACATATTATAGTGGGTATAAGTTAGATAATGACATTCACTTGGGACAAAAACTAGAGAGTTCAAACAAGGTCTCGCTCCTAAATGACCTGAAAGAAATTATCTTATGCTAAAACTAAAAGCATAAGTTTCCTCTCAAGGTTACAGAGTGTTACAAACAGTGATTACCAGACCCTTCATTTGTTTGATTAGATCAAAAATTAAATATATATGAAAAAAAAGGAAATTTCACTAAATTCCCTGATTAGCATGATGCTCCAAACACTCAAAAAACAAAAAGACAATTAAATATATACTCATAATATGGGACCTGAAAAAGTAGACCGGCGAGAAGGTATTTCCAGTTGTCGAGAAGGAGAATGATTTCTGTAGTAGTCTCTGCATAAATTCTCTTCCATAGCTTCACAACAGACCAACGATAAACCATAACCATTTGAATCAAATCCCAAAAACAAAAAATAATATTCGTAAAAGCATCAGAATAACAAAGTAGACGAAGAAATTAGAAAGAGAGGAAACCTTTGAAGCTTCGCGACCAATGTAAAGCGTCATCTTCTTCTTGTCTTGTAACAACAACTTCCATAGTACTTCACAACCCAACTGTTAAGGTCAACATCATTAAAAACCTCTAACAAAACACTCAAATCTCAACAAAATTCCTTCGTCTAACTCTTCAACTTCTTCTAATTTGATTAATTTCAATTCGAAGATCCACCGAACGGTTTTCCACGGCTATTAGCCGATCAAATCGCGATCTACGTTGGAGATCAAGAAATTGGAGAGTACTTCCCGAAACTCGGATTTAATAAAGCGTTAATTAGGTATTAATCGGATGCAAAATAAAAATCGCGCTCAGATTCTCTATTATTTGTAATCGCTCTCTTTCTCTGCGTTTTTCGAGTTTTGTCTGCTATAAAATACGCGAGTTCAACACGGAGAGACAGTTCAGAGAATAATAAAGCCCGAGGCTTTTTTAACTTTTAATTTTAGAAAAAATAAAATAATTAATTAATTAATTAATTAAAAGAAAAAAGTTAAATACTTTTACTGAGGGGAGTCTCGCTGTATTATTATTATTATTATTATTATTATTTAATTAATTATATTATGTTAATATAATTAATAAAATAAAATTATTTTATTTAATACTTTTTATTTCTTAATTATTGTTATTTTAATGCGAATTCTCTCTTTAAAAACTAAAGTGTTAAAAGTAATTTTTTAAAATAATCATTTTTATAAATGATTTAGGTAAATAATTAATTTCATAATTTTTTATTAAATTTATCAAATCACTAATTTTTAGATTAAAATATGCAGGGATAAAAAAATATTACATTTATTTGTTTAATAAAAAAAAATTGTAAATTTAAATATTTACATAAATTAATTTATAAAAATAATTATTTAAAAAATTTTAAATATATATTTGTTCTAAAAATTATCTGGCGGCAATTTTTAACTTATTACCGGCAGTTAAAATCTGTTGGAATTTCCGGCCCCGGTCTGCAATTGTTTAGTATTAGATCGAGGTTTAAACAGTTTTTAAAAATTGAAAAGACAAAAGTGACCTTGCGGTAGTTGGCCGGTCACGGGCGTTTTGGCACGGGAGACGAGACGAAATGCTACAACACAATCCCTCGTCAGGTTTTCAAAAATATTTCAAATTTGTGGGGACAAGACCACGTGGAAGTCGCTTGTCTAATCAACCACGTTGCTGTTTTCTTTTATGGGTTAAAATTTTAGGACCACGTGGCATTGATTGAAACCTAAATTTTTAAATTTTGGTAATTAGTTTAATAAATTTATTACGTCTTATTTATATTTTAAGAATTTAATTAATTAATAATGACGATAAAAATAAAATTGTCTTTTTGTCTTGTACCAATTTTAATTAATTCAAATCGAACATAACAGAACCGAATCAAACCGATATTTCGGTTCTTAATCTTCATTATTCATCAATATTTTAAAAAAAAAAAGCAAATAAACCGGGTTCAGAGCACGTGATCTCAGGGGCAAATGTGTCAAATCAATAGAAGGTAGATAAAGCATCATTAAAAGAAAGATATTCTTGGGGGCTTCGATAACGGCAAAGAACAAGTGCGAGTGGGGTGGGGTGAGGGTTACATAGCAAAATGGACTGTACAGAGTCAACGGTCAAGAGTCGTTATTGCCGACGGGTCGACTGGTCGTTGTATAGTGGAGGTGTTATAATTATTTAGCGTTATGGTTAAGAGAACCGGGGCAATCGGTAGTTGTGATTCAACGGAATTCGTTCGGTTGCTACAGACATTCAACGGCTAAGGCGGCTTCTTCAACGTGATTAAAACGTGCATTTAAAGAACGAATCACAGCCGTATCATCAAACAATGCATTAATTAATTAATTAATTAAACTCTAATTTTTGCCCGCCCTCTTATCTTCTTGTTGCATTTCTAGATGTTTTGTGGTTGTACACGTCATTTATTTCTTGATTTTACACGTAATTTCCACATAATTTCTCTATTTTTTATTAAAAAAAGAAAATTTGTTAATTTTAATTAATTTATTGACATAAATCTAATTTATTTAATTTAACATTTTATTTAAATGGGTATTATTTAACATAAAATTAAATATTTTTAAATATTAAATACATTTAAAAATATTTTTTTTATAAAAATAAAATAATAACTTTTAACAACATTAGGACCATTCTATAAACATCCTAACCAAGCATATGACACCTTTTGGCAAGCGGGCATGGGGAATTCAAACAATTACAATTATGTGTGAGAATCTTGACAATTGCAAGAATGCCCACAATCCCAATTCCGTGGTCCAAATCGGAGTGCCTAAAATTTGTACATCACAATCTACATAACACGACGACATCACTTGTATAAGATGTGTGAATTACACATTATTTATATCCACGGTATGCATGTAAGATTCTTTTGGATTATTATGATTGAAATACTACAACAAAAATGTTGCCAAGTTGTTGCCCACCATTACTTACTTGGTCACAATTTTGAAAATTAATCTTGACTTCAAAGTTGGTCCGCCGAGGTGCACCTATCGTGCACTTTGTTCACTTGCTTTCCGGAGTAAGGTCTACGAATTGTGTGGTCAATTGATAAATAAATAAATACTATAACTTATTAAGTTATACGTATAATTTAGAGTTCAAATCTTACTTATATCAAAATTAAAAATAAAGCTTCAAAAACAGTAGTGAGTGACAAAATTTTCACTTATGTTAAAGTTGAAAACAAATTATTATAAATTTACGATTGGTCTGGTATTATTTTTAAATTAGTATTTATTTTTATAAAATAAAAATAATATATTATAAAAATGAGAGAGTTTGATTTGAGTGAGAAAAATATTTTATGATATATTTTGTAATTTATTTTATAAAATAAATAAAACAGTTTTAAATTATTTTTAAAACTTTATATTATAAATGTATAATTTATATTTTATATTATACGAGTTTAATTTTAATAAAATAATAAATTTTATATTTGTAAAATAATAATAAAGATCTTTAAATTTCGTTTTAAAGATTGAGATTCGATTTCGTTTGTATTTATGTGATATTTTTAAAAAATAAGAAAAATGTGGAACTTCTTGAGGAAGTATGGGGAAAGAGAATGAAAACAAAAGCAATTAAGGGTCATTGTCAAATGTGATCGACATTTGACAATGAATGTGAAAATGGTAGGAGGGTTTGATTATTAGAAATTGTACTTTTCCTAATTGTATAATATGAGTTATTGGTTTTAAACATTAAGCAAAACCAAATTGTCAAATTTCCTGGAAATTTCTTTGATTGAATTGTTCAGCATTAATTTTCCTATGAATAAAAAATAGAAACGTTTCTATGTAGTACAAGTTATTTATATCATGACAGATAAAAGATGGAAGTAGATGGAATTTGAAATAGGTACCTTCAAATCTTTCGTATGTAATAATAAATTTAATACTAAATTTATACTAAATATACAGCTAAAATTGCATGTTTTATCTTGGGATTTTATTTTTTTACTCTCATAATTCTATTTGGGACAATATTTTGAAGAAAAATAGAAAAATAGGGTGGGGATGGAATGGAAGATCTCACCCATCCCTCTTTTCTTTTTTTTTTTTTTTTTAAAAAAAAAACCTCGTTTTCTTAAAAAAAATTATTTTTATTATTTAAAATTTTAATTATATTAAATTTAAAACAAAATATTATATTTATTTTAAATTTTTAATAAAATATATAAATAAAAAACAAGGATAATAAAAAAATATAAAATTGAGATTAGGGAAATAAAAAAAATAAAGAATTGGGATTAGGATGGGCACCTCCCCAAAATCCAACATTCTTATTTTCCTCTATATGGGAATGGAGTGGAAATAAGGGAGGTTCGGAGAAGCGGAGATGAAAATGAGAGAACTTACATCTACCCCATTTTCTAAAATGTGCAACCTTACATGTTATGGATTTAACATTTTATTATTAGACCGACTTAAACAGATATTTAACATTTACTAAACTAACACGGATATCAACGAATTTTTAACAAATTTCATCAAATTTTTAATGGATTTTTAGTAGAATTTTCAGCATTAAAATTATAAAATTTCAACATTAATTTAAAATATAATATATCATTCACATAAAAATATTAAGTACATACAACAAAAAATAAAATTGAAAACAATAATTTCATGAAAATATATATAATTATTTTACAAATTCATATATAATCTTCGAAATATAATTTAATTAAATTATTTTGATATTCTAATTCACTTTTTTATATTAAAAATAATTATGTAAATTTAAAAATAAAATAAATAATAAATTTTATTATAACATCAAAACAATGCCGTTTTAATTTTTATAACATCAAAACAATGTCATTTTAATTTTTTAATATTAATATTAAAATAACGTTGTTTTAGTATTTTTAAAATTAAAAATTAAAAATTATATATCCGTATATATATATATTGTATATTCACAGATATTTATTTGTATTTATATTCGTTCTATACGCATTATGTGTTTTAATTTATTTTTTAAAATCTATCTTAAATTAACTAAAAGATATATAAAATTTGTTCCATAAAAGTTAAGTAGTTATAAATTTATGAATTTGTGGGTGAAATTATTATTCCTATTAATGGTTGGTGCGGTCCATGCTAAAGCTTTTGTTGTACGAAGAATGTTTGGGCCCAAATCAATTATAAAAATGTACTATTCAAATATGGGTGTAATCAGTAATTTTATGGCTGGCTATTGTATTTATCATCTTAATTCCTATGTGACAGCAACTGACTAATCTTCTCTTCCTTCCAATTCCTGCGTCTTTATCGCCTATCGGATTCGCTGTAAAACCCTAACCCTCAATCTCACTTGTTACAGCTTTTGTGATCAGTCTCTTCTACGATGTCATATCAAGGATCCACTTTCTGCTACAATGTACGTTACTATTGAATATTGATTGATTGAATTATTTATTCCATATGAGATTGGTTGTATAATTTATAAAGTTTTGTGTTCGTATTGCATAATTTCGTTGTATTTAAGGACCCATCTGTGACGTTGCTTTGTTGATGATTGAAAGTATTGTAATTTGCCATTGACGTGGGAATTCGATATATGTTGTTCAGAGCGTATTTTTATATTTTGATTGATTGAACTTCCTTCATTTACTTTGTAGGTGAATGTTATGCATATCAGAGCGGTTAAGCGCATGCCATGTTTATGTATTAACAGTTTGAGGGGGCATCATAGCTTGTCGTCAAACCATTGCAATGTAGGTTTAAATGATATTTTTGCAAAAGGGAGCACAATCCGATCCATGGCTAGTGAATCTCTGCATAAATTGCGAACCCAGTAAGTTTCTTGACTTTGCTTTGTTAACATTTTAACCAACTGTCGTTTAAGAAGACAGGCGGCAGGCATCATATATTGTTTCTGTTTTACTTGTAGTCTACTGCCTTTTTATTTCTTTCATTAGAGTGGGCTCTAATCGCTACAACCATAGTAGTTAATTGGTTCACACTGTTAGTTTTGTTTCTTTCATTGACATTATGATTGCAATTAGGAATGATAACATTGATCACAGGTCACTCTGCCGTTCTCTTTTGTTTCATTCATTGATGTTATGATTGCAATTAGGAATGATAACATTGATCATAGGTCACTCTGCCGTTCTCTTTTTTTCTGCTTTACAAAAAATGTACATTATGATTTGTAGTTCATATGAATTTGGCAAGGTTGCACTGTTCTAATAGGTTGAAATGAGACTACTTTTAAGGCCTATATTTTTAACTCTTTAAGATTCTGTCTTAGCTTCTGGAGTATTTACCTGAAATGGACTGGGTAACAAATATCTATATTCTAGGATGTCTTTTTATCTGTTTAACTGTATCCTGATATCTTTTCATTTTCATCATACTTGCATATCTAGTAGGATCTAATTATATATTAATTTAGTGCAGCAACATTTGGACAAGCTTCTCAATTGTTTCCATTAAGACCATGTCAAGTGAAAAAAAGTGATGATGCCGAGGGAAACTTAAGCGGTGAAAGCATTATGTTAGATGAGGAAATTCTGAAGCGAGAATTACAGATTGCCATTGAAGAGGAAGACTATGCCCAGGCAGCAAAAATTAGAGATAGCCTTCGAATGCTAGATGAGGATACCAGCACTTCAGTGCTGGCAGCAAATGCTCATTTTTATGATTCATTCAAGAACGGTGATCTCGCCACCATGCAATCCTTATGGGCGAAAGGGGATAATGTGTGTTGTGTGCACCCAGGAGCGAGTGGTATATCTGGCTATGATTCTGTTATGGAAAGTTGGGAGGTTGTGTGGATGAATTATGATTTTCCGCTGTCGATTGAGCTGAAAGATGTTTGTGTTCATGTTAGAGGGAATATCGGGTATGTTACTTGCATTGAATTTGTAAGAACTAGAGGCAGCAGTTGGGGAGGACAGTTTGTAACCAATGTGTTTGAGAAGATTGATGGTCAATGGTTTATCTGTATTCATCATGCTTCACCTATTGACTTGTGAACACAACAGTTCATGCTATAAATTATTATCACTTTTATTGAGTTTTGCAGTTTATATAATGTAAATTCAGGCAATCTTCTGCAGTTAATTTACCAAATGATTTAGTTGCTGAATTTTTAAGAGTGGTGCTTTTTAAACTCTCTTAAACCCTTTTTCTAAAAATATCCTACTAACTTACCTTAATTCCCCTACATACCATTGTCAACTCTTTTATCTTTTCTGTTCTCACATTACATGGGTAGGAGATTGGGAGGTCTCTTTCTCTTTATTCATCTCTAATAATTACTTGTTGGCTCTTACAAATTGCTCTTCTTGTTGTTAATACAATGCAAGATTGCAGTTAGCATACACTTGATTTTCTTATAAAGAATATGAATGAATCTTTGTTCTTTGGTTAAAGAGTATAAATATGATCCCAGTTATTTTCTTTGGCTTAAAAGAATAATTGAACTGCTTTACAGTTTTATGACATTGGGCTGTGTTACAGAGAAAATGTTGAAGAGAACGTTTTCAAACATACCCTGCCTTATGTGGCCGAATTTGCTGTAAATATCTTCTAAACCAGTAAGGCTCTTTTGACAGGTTTACTGCAGAAATTGTGGGAAGTCCTGGATTTTACATTCAATATATGTTGGCAAGGATTTGCAAGCTCACTATCTTACGATGTTGAGTTGTATACTGGATGACATTATTTTCTTTTTACAAGGAAAATGTTGCAACTCACAACTACAGTGCAACTGATACAGAACGGGATAACCGTATTGCATGATTTCAGCCACGTCCGGTACCCCGTCAAAAACGTTTTTCATCATCTTCGTTTGCATTTCACTTTATGCACAACAGCAGTTGATCACAAATAAAAGACAAAGCTGTACATGGAACTGAAAGCAAACGTATGCCCTTGCATGACATTACACCCTCCCAACGGGGGAGTGGGGTGGATTAGGAGCATATTTTGCTGGCAATTTCCCCAGGACATTATTTGTAGTGGGGAGAGTCTTAATTTGATTTGCATTCATCACAGATTCTTCCTGGAAAACTTTTGCTTCACAAAGACCGCTAACTTCTGAGAGTTTGGATGATTTCTGAGAGCTTGCAACTGCAACACAAACAAAGAATGCTTGTAACAAAGAGAGGGAAGAATTGAATTCAACCGAGTAGATCTCTTTGTTTACTGGCACCAAGCTGAAGATCGGTCTGTTCTGTTGAGCTCCTCCCTGAGATGAAAGTGCAAACAAATAAGTGAACTGGCAGAATTAACAAAAATTACAATAGAATGCAAGGACTGCTTGCTTGTAGTATAAAAACAACACCTCAAAAAGTTCAAAACAATGTGAATTTGGGCAAGCATTGGGTGCTGTTGGAATTCTATGGGTTTGAATGTGGTTTGCAAGTACACGAAGTTTGCAGCCAACATCCCAACCTCCACAGTCACATAATCCACCAGATTTCCATCTCTTGATCAATGGTGAAGGAGCTCCTTTGTTTGGCAAGCCATGAACACCACCCGGAATTATGACTGTAGTACTATAAGAGCTGTCATTTTCTCCTGTGGTGTTAGTGCATCCCCCCTGTGGCACACATTCTGTAAAGCCGTTCACAGTCATATCCTCATCTCTCAGCTCTGAATCAATGGGCGTTTTCACAACAACAGCTGCAAGCTCCATGCTTGCCATGAACTTTGGAGATGCCTCGTCTGCCTGCCTTGGTTCAACACTAAACAGAACAGACTCCCTCACCAAATACTGGTTTTTTAAATTCTGTCCTGTCAAATTTGAGAAACAGGTGCTTGAAACCATCTGACCAACAACATTATAGACAAAGCCACAATTTTTCTGTTTACTTCCTTGACTTATCCAGCCACCGCCCTTTCTCTTAATCTCATTCACGGAGTAAAATGTATAATGCAGATCAGAATCATCTTTCCCAGATGTCAAATTCTTCATGGTGGCAGCAAGAACACTCCTGTTCTTGTCGACCACAAATTTAAACAAAGGGAGTCCATTCTTTATGGTAAGCAGCAGAAGAGCTTGAGTCGTTGATGTTCCATGATTTTCATTTGGAAGTGATGCACTGTCATTAATTGACCTAAATTTTAAGTTACTCAAGCTTCCTTTCAATGGCTGAACGGTTTCAGAAGCATGGACAGGGTTTGAACCTCTGGACCTCAGCAGCGGGTCTAGCATTCTTCTTAAAGGGCTAGACCTAGCTCTGTTGTGGCCATTTGTCTTCAGTCTGCTAGAATCATCCAAACAAGAAACCTCCTCAGATTTCACTGGACCAGACTTGACAGAAATATATGATGAGCTCAACTCTGGGACAGCAGAACTCTCTTTCCAACTGAAACTTCTACCCATCCGACTTAAGCTGAAGCTAAACCGGCGATTTGGTGACGGGTTGCTTGATCTTGTAGCTACCATTTCAGCCATTTCTAGATCCAGTGCCTTCAAATTTTCAACCGCATTTTCATTCGTATGCTTAATGGTGTTCTGTTCTGTATCTTTGCCTTCAGAGAGAATACAGGAAGTCATATTAGAATATGTGGACGTGTGAGATGTATCAGATGAGAGCTCCACATTTTGACTATTGATCAAGCCAAGTGTCATCAAGTTTGGCTCAGTTTTATTCTCAACTTTAGAAGGCAGTGGACATGAGTGCGGAATATCAGAGCCAAGTTCTACAGAGTAAACATCCCCAAGAGAAAAGCCACCTGAAAGACTCTTCAGATTTGGGCAACTCTCATCCAATTTTACTCTAGACTTCTCCGGGGAGCTGTTTTGGGAAAGTTCTCTGGGTGAAAGGAGAACAATGTTCTCAGGCTTGCCTGACAGATGTTGATGATCAAGATCAATATTTGATTCTTGTACCTTCTCTGTTCTTTTCTTCGTTTCAACTTTACCAGCACTTATCTTTTCCTTTGAACCAAGAGAGACCACATGACTTCTTGACTTTGGATGTGAAGCTCCCATACCTAAGAAAGCGTTTCTATCTATGTTTGATTCTCGTGTCTTCTCTACTCTCTTCTTGACTTCACCATCCCAAGCACTCAATTTTTCCTTCGGACCACGTGCAACCCCATTATTTCTCAAGTTTGTTGAAAATTTTCCCATTTCTGAAGTGATCTTCTGATCTGAATCTTTTGTCTTCCCCTTTTTAGAAACATCAGCATTGTTTGACTTATTGGTCCATGGTATCTTTCTCTGCCCACCCAAGTTGCTTTTTGGAGAAGTCTCAAAATCTTGAAAGTGTAAAGCCTTTAGGCTAGATGGTTTGACACTCCGAGAAAGGCCATCTTTGTGAGATGAATTAAGACTAGGACAAAGTGGTAAATGCTGCTCACTTTGATGAGCATGTGTCCCCCCTTGAGTTGCACCAGAAGAGGTAGATGACTTGATAGTTGTTTTCAGTGGTAAACTACTGCCAGTGGCTGATAGATTATTGCTCTCACTTGCCTCGGTACATTTTTGGTTATACTTCCATTTCTCTAAACGTGCCCAATCCAAAACTCCAACATTCAGTGCTTTGTCTTGAGAGTTCTTTCCTCCCTCCATGCGCTTGAGAAATCCAGGCAAATTTGACATGTACTTGACTAGCTCGTCATCTTTTGTAGTCTTTCCCTTAAGATACTGTGACTGCTGATTCCCAGAAGAATTTGGTTGGACTAAGATTTTAGCATCCGCTTCCCGTCTTAGTTCTTGAGGCAGATCGCTACATGGTGGGCCAACAGGAGTTTTTGCCTTCAATTTTCCTCGAGACTTCAAATTCTGGCTTTCATGGCGTGATGGAGCCCTCTCCTTCACTGCCTTTGAGTTTTGCTGCTCTCTTGAACTCTGTCTGGGCTCTAAAATAAAACTCATCTTTGCAGAGGAGTCCAAGTACTTATTACTTGGTTGCATATTAGATGGCATCACCTCAACTAACACATTTTAATTCCAAGGGCATACATTATGGCTGTATTCACTCCTATTCAAGCAAACTAAACAGGTGTATTCCCCTGAATGCCAAGGATAAGATCACATCAGATGGCTGTAAAAAAAATTATAAGAAAAGAAAGTAAACTATTAAATCCAGAACTCCCAACTCTCCCATCAATTAGCAAGTACAGATAACTGCATATTCCAAAATGAGAAATATATGACGGTAAACGTTATGATATGAAAGTATTTCTGCTTCATGCGAACTCAATTCCTAAACCATGGAAGCCATCATACAGTAATCAGGTGCACCAAGAAAACAAAGTCGAATAACATAGTGTGTTCTTCAGTTAGCCAACAAATTTCTCATCAACCAGAGAAGCCCACATCCCAAAAATGATAATGATTACTAAATGTTCACTAAATAATAAAAGGACATATTCCTGTTAGTACTCCCTGCGCTCTTTATTAATCAAATGCATATAATAAAAATGAAAACAGACTTCTGTTCAAACAATTTGAAAATCAAGCCTTATCATGCTTAAGGTTACAAGACTAAGTTCCATCTTTCGGAAGCTTACGCAGTAACCTTCTGGCAATTACAAAACAAACTGTTTCCATCATGCGTGTGTATAATTGTAAAGCACCTACGTTGGTCTTATACAATAACAATTCTGTCACTTTTATCTGACAAAGAAAAAGTATCATAGAACGATCCTTATGTCTTGTTGATGTGAGAGATGTAATTTGCATGTTCCTTTTTTTGTTTTTTTGTTTTAATGTTTTCTTTTAAATCGACATAAAAGTCAGTCATCTAGCTGTACTAGCTTTGAATACCTTGCAGTATTATCTTGCTAGCGAAAAAGTAGTTCTTAAACAATTAAAATCTCATCTCTCTGTCTCTCAATTCGCTCAATTGAACGAAAATTTCATAGCATTAACTCCATATCCATCACTCTCAAAGACTAACACACGTTCACTCGAGAATCTAACAGATCTAAACAAGAAACATAAAACAGAATATCAGAAACAACAACATTCACTCTGTTTGGCTACTAGGAAAACTAAAGGAAAATAAAAGACCAAAAAAAGAAACAGAAATTCATGATCAAATCTCAAGTTCACAAGAAAATCAAAAACCTCGTACAATGCGCAATGTCAGCTAACTATCATCTTTTTTTCCAGGACAAAACCGCTCATACATCATAACAACATACCAGAACCAAAATGATCGCATAAGTTTACACAAAATTATAGAACAAACCGGCTCAAAATAAAGAAAATGCAGGTTCGTGAAACTTACATAAACGAAAAACTCGGCGATCTCTAGAAAGATCCGACAAAGTGATGGCGAGTCGGTAAACGAAGCAACGACGACGTAGATTAAAAGCAAAGCAAGGAATTACCGCCACGGAAATCAAGAAGAACCTCCAATGCAGGTAATCGACAACTCTTGTAGTGTACGTGCGTTTCGTTTTCTTCAAGAACGGAGAAGAAATAACAAAGCAAAGCAAAGCAAAGAGAAAGGCATACAAATTATTACTAACAAGGATAACTGAGCGTTATTGATTCCAGCAGTACCAGTACTAAGGGGCGTTTCGTTTTCAATCTTACGGTTGAAAAAGTGAGTAGTATTAGTAGGGTTGAGGCGGGGTATTGCCTAGGTTGGGCCCCACCTGGACTCTGATTTCATTTATATCGAATCCCGATGCTGTTGTGTGGGACCCACATTTCTATGATTATCTGACGTCAGCGTCCATTCTGATTGGGCTGGGTTTCTGTACATGTGGACTTCTGGATGTTGTTACATCCGTCGTCGTTTTTGGAATTCGGATTTGTAAGGTTTACTGGCTTTAACATTTGTCTCTTGTGCTTTATTTATTTATTTATCCCTAAATTATGGAAAATGGGTTCTTGCATGAGATTGGATCGAATTGATTCTTTTGACTAAGTACATTATTTACTATTACCACACCAAACAAGACTCAAGTTTGAACACGTGTTGTTATTGCATATTTGGCTTTTTGTTAATTAGTTTTCTAATAATAAAATCAAATTCCATAAATTATGTAAATTTTAATTTAATTCCCAATTTAATTTGATAAATTTTATTTACCCGTGTTTAAACAAATCATATCAATAAATTAAAAAATTAAGACTTATTTTTAATTTACGTCTTAATTTTAAATATATTTTAACCATATTTAATAAATTTAATTTAGATAAAGTGAATTCATTTTAAAATGTTTCCCAATTAAAGAAATTTATTATAATAACTTCCTTGAGTGTGTGTGTGTATATACATACACATAGGGGTAGCTAAATGATGTGAAATGTTTAAAGAATTAATGGACCAAAGGAACATAAATTGTGGAGGAATTATTGGTTGTATTATTACTTCGCGGGGAATCTTATTTTCCTTCGTTTACCTTCCCGCCTCATTTAAGCTTGTCGTATTCCATTCTTCGCATGCAGTCTTCGACTTTCCGCCTTTGCTTTTTGAGGCGTTGTGGGCGAGGGATCTAATAACTTTGTTAAAGAGAAAAGAACAATTTTATTAAACATATATATTTTAGGGCTTCTTGTACGTGTCCTTTGGGGCTTTGATTTTGGATAATTAGAAGTCTGTTCTTAAACTTTATTTTTAAGGCAAGTATTAATTCATAATCTTGTGCAAATTGTAATGACAAAAGTAATTGAAAACTCTGTTTTGGTGATTTACTGTCCACTAATTAACATTGGTTTTCACAGGATCATTTTAGTGCAAATCCAGGGCCTCGAATTGGCAAATCATTCACGTTGTTTTAATTAGCTGGATGGAGGAATTGCCAAATTAGTGCATTTGTTTGTGCACTTTGCTCTTTACTTTTACTCCATTTCCATCATAATTACCGAAACAGAGTATGCATGCCGAACCACTAGGAGCAACTTTAACTTGAAGGGTCTTTCAAGCTCAAACTTTTGTCTTTTTATTATTACAGTAATGGGTTAAACCTTGTCACATCCAATTGTTGAAACACACTCAGCAGAGATGGTTTAATTACCGAAACAGAGGATGCATGCCGAACCACTAGGAGCAACTTTAACTTGAAGGGCCTTTAAGTTCAAACTTTGTCTTTTTATTATTACAGTAATGGGTTAAATTTTGTCACATCCAATTGTTGAAACATACTCGACAGAGTTGGCTTAATAACCTCATGGAAGACAGACTTTAAGGCCCGTAGATAAAGAACAAATGCTTTTGACAAAAAATGTATTCGAAGAGAAGAAATGAATATACTCAACGAGAGAAACTCATAAAGCAGTAAATAAATGCTGCAAGGGATAATTTCATTTAGTGTGATTACAGAGTCTTTTATAGGCATTACAAAGTAACGTGCATTAAGCACGTTCTCCATTTGATAGCAACAGCCCACTATTACTAACGAATAATAGTGACATTAAACAAACTAAATAGTTGGTAGGCTTAACCAAAAAATAGGAAAAATCAATTATAATAATTAGAATTAGCTAAAAGATAAATAAAGACTTTGTAGCAATTACCTAATCACTCACAAATGACTTAACAGACCCACTAACAATTCAAAGTTGAACATAAAACTCGATTAAATAAAAACTTCACGTGGTTGGTGTTGTAACTTTAACACTAATTACAATCATCAAATATTTTTTGGAATGTTAAAAGAGTTGATATTTAATAAAAAAAAAAGAATTAACATAAGGAATATGAAATTCGAAGTCGATTTATGTTTTAAAAACCACCCTTTGGTCTAGTGGTACTCACATTCTCTTTTCAATATTGAAGTTTCAGTTCAAATATTCTTATGCTAGTAGTGGAGCTAATATTTTCAGTGTAATCAAAATTCTAGTGGAGTAGAGATCCTCTCAAACTAGAGAAAGATTTCCAAGATACACCATAATAAAAAAGAATGAAGTTTTTGATAGACCCTTACTCTATTTTAAATGACCTTGATCTCAAGTTAGTCTAGTAGATCCCTTACCCATTAAGGAGTAAAATGTTCACTTTTTAAAATTAAGGGGTCAAAGTCTAAAACTACTTAACAAATTAAGGACTAAATTATTTACTTTTTAAGATTGTGGGACCAAAATATATAAAAAATATATATCTTATAGATCAAATAGTATATATTTTGTATTTGACTAAAAAAAAAATTGTGGGGTCCGACCCCCTCAGCATGCTTGGCTCCATCACTTGCTATTGGCATGATTACTAATACTAGTTGCATAACAAAACTCTCTTATTGTAGGGTTTAATCTCAAGGCCGTCTAATAGATTCATGACTCATTATAAGTTAATTCATGTTAAAATTGATCTTAAGGTGATCTAACATATCTCTAATCTATTATAATTCAATTTACGTTATAATTATGAGCGAATTGATTTTTGTTCAAATAATATTTAAAAATAATAATTTATCATATGATGTTGTTAATAATATGATCTTTAATGCTACTTGAGCAAGAAAATTAAGAAAATTAGTATCATTTATATTACAACTTGCACAATAAAACTCTTTATTATATAGAGTTGGCAAACTTGTCAATGTTATGTCCATTCAACCCATAAGTTTATTAAATTCATGTTGTATTATGTTAGTTTGTAAATTTTATTTTATTTTTTAAATATATTTTAAAAGAATTTTAATTAAATAAAATTGTAGAATTATATACAACTATTACGATATATATTATTAATTCTTTCTAATTTTTAAATATTTTAATTAATTATTTGTATTTTTATACTGATATGCATGTTAGTCTATTCAACTTTCGTACTTAAAATGTGAGTTGTCAGTGTGCACTCATGCGACGTGTCCGCCCAACCCTTCGCCTCTACTCTTGCATCCCAAATGGCCAAATCCATTCATAACATACATGACATAGAGTTACCGTAGCATGATCCCTCGTAAGAAAATCAAGAAAACTGATGACTGATGAGTACAAATTACAATGATAATGAGGTTGATGATGGCACATTATGTCACCAAAAGTAGCATTGCACCGTTAGTTTCAGTCTTCAGATTTCAGACATTTTTGCTGTTACTAGTCTCCGTCGAGGAAATTGTTTGGGAGTGAGAGTTGATGAAATCACAACAAAATATTTTGGTTGATTTGGACAAGATTGATGATTCATGAACGAGAGTGATGTTTCAGACCAGACTCCAGAGGTTGCGTAACTTCTAACTCTTGCCGCCAGACAATTTTTGTTTGCAGCATGCAATTATTAGTACAGCTTGCAGAGTTGTTGTCTTGTATTGAGTATTGGATCTCGATGATAATCAACTTGTTCCATCTTTAAAATTAGATTGGGCTTGGGCCTAATATAATCAAGCTTACCCCTTTTTGTTGTAATGATCCAAGCCTTAGCCCAATTATTGACTGGCGACAACTCCATGTGCATTTCAGCATTCCCTGCCATTCACTGTTTTAGATCATGCAAGATCGATAAAAACCAGTCGAAGAGGCAAAATTGATTACAAATCTTGACAAAACTTTCATGGTAAAGGAGTAAAGCATTACCCGTTTCTTTCTTCGTTAGAATTGCAAACACAGAGAAGTTGAACATGGAGCAACAGCAACCTCACATACTGATCCTACCCTTCCCTGCACAAGGCCATATAAAACCCATGCTGTGTCTAGCACAGCTTTTATGCCATGCTGGCCTCCACGTTACATTTCTCAACAGCCACCATAACCACCGCCGTTTAATTAGCAACATCCAAGCTCTCTCCTGTCGTTTTCCTACACTTCACTTCGAGTCTATCTCCGATGGGTTGCCGGAAGACGACCCCCGTTCATTACAAAGCTTCTCTGACATGGTTTATTCGATCAAGTCTGTGACTAAGCCTCTTTTTCGAGACTTGCTCGTCTCTTTAAACCGGAACACTGGTCCACGGCCTAGAATTACTTGTATAATAGCAGATGGAATTATGTCTTTTAGTATTGATGTTGCTGCGGAGTTTGGAATTAGAGTAATAATTTTCCGCACTTTTAGTGCTTGTTGCTTATGGATTTATCTCTGCGTTCCCAAGCTTATTGAAGATGGCCAGCTTCCCTTTGGAGGTGAGTCGCACCATTTACATTAAACTTGAATTTAGACATTCTTTTTTCTTATTTGCATTTGAATTTATTGCACAATACTTGCAGCAGATGACGACATGGACAGAGAGATTGTTGGCGTCCCAGGAATGGAAGGATTTTTGCGACGTCGAGATCTACCTCAGGCATGCAGATCAAAGCAAACAGACGACCCACTGCTTCGATTCTTTGTAAATGAGACCCTAGCCATGACTCGAGCTTCGTCAATTATCCTCAACACGTTTGACGAACTCGAAGCTCCGATTCTCTCCCAAATTGCCCGTCTAGTTCCCAATATTTACACGATTGGACCACTTCATGTTCTTTTGAAGTCCCGTACTGGAATTTCGACTTTACAATCTTCATCTTCTTCATGGAATCCCAGTCTGAGGAAAGAAGACCGTAGTTGCATGACGTGGCTTGACTCGCAGCCGTTAAAATCAGTTGTTTACGTCAGCTTTGGCAGCTTAGTTGTGCTGACACGTGTTCAACTGTTGGAGTTTTGGCACGGGCTGATCAACAGTGGTCAGCGTTTCTTGTGGGTCCTACGGGCGGACATGATATCATCTGATGAAAAAGGAAGGGATGTGATACAATCAGAGCTAGAGGTTGGGACAAAAGAGAGATGGTGCATAATCGATTGGGCCCCACAAGAGGAGGTCTTGGCTCACTCGGCCGTGGGTGGGTTCTTAACCCACAGTGGCTGGAACTCTACTCTGGAGAGCATTGAGGCTGGGATTCCTTTGATTTGTTGGCCACAGCTAGCAGATCAAATGGTCAATAGTAGATGGGCTAGTGAGATTTGGAAGATTGGCCTTGATATCAAGGACACGTGTGATAGATCAACGGTTGAGAAGATGGTAAGAATATTGATGGAAGATAGAAGAGAGGAGGTCATAAAATCAGTGTACAAGTTTGCGGGGTTGGCTCGTGATAGTATAAACCAAGTCGGATCCTCCAATAGACACTTAGAGGAACTGATAGAAGACCTTAAAATATTGTGACTCAATGACCCAGCTCATTGCAAGGGCAAAAATGACAATTAGTATCTTTCAATTTGGTATATTTAATTTATTTTAAAAAATAATTTTAATTATTATTGTCAAGTCAACATTTTACCGCGTGTTAAATATAAAATAAATATAAATAATATAAATTAAAGTGAAATAAATTAGGATGTTTATGGTGTGAGTGTCAATTAATTGAAATTACACAATAAATTAGGGACTTGAATGAAATTTATCCGAGAAAACAGCCATAATGGAAGGAAGAAAGGACATGGTTTTCAGATTTCTCCGGGAACGAACTAAGGTGCTGCTGCACTTGCCGAAAGATCTGGAGTCTTTGAAAATGGAGCAAACACAAGTTCGTCACGTACTGCTCTTGCCTTTCCCTGCACAGGGCCACGTCAAACCCATGCTGACACTAGCCGAACTTCTTAGCCATGCCGGCTTTCAAATCACCTTCATAAACACCGATCACAACCACGATCGTCTCCTCCGCCACACCGACGTTACTGCTTTCTATAAGCGCTTCCCTAACTTTCTCTTCAGGTCGATCCCTGATGGTCTACCGTCCGATCATCCACGATCTGGCATACACTTCAAGGATTTGTTTGTCTCCCCTAAAGCTGTGTCCATATCGGCGCTCCGTCAGCTGTTAATTTCACTTGAAGAAGGAAAGGAGCAGCCGGTGACATGCATCATAGCAGATGGTATCATGTCATTTGCCATTGATGTTGCAGAAGAGCTTAACATTCCTATAATCACTTTTCGAACATTTAGTGCTTATGGCTTGTGGTCTTACATTCATCTTTCGAAGCTTGCTGAAGAAGGGGAAATTCCTATTCAGGGTGAGTTCTTTTCTCAAAGGCTTTGCATTTTTTTTTTTATAATTATATATTATTAAAAACTATAGAACTTTGGGATTGTCCGAATTCTTTTAGATTTCTTTCTTTCGTTGTCCCTGTCTCTTTGAATATGTTTAAACTTCTTTCTCTTCCATAGTTGTTTATCTTGATCCATGTAGCCTATTTAGACTTCTTTCACTCTTCTCTCGTTTTGACTTTGGAATAGATTGAATAGAAAATTTAAGAACCCTAAGTGACAATACATAATCAGTCTCAGTCCATTTTTCAGTCCTATGCATTAAATTCAAAATTATTAATAAGAAATAATAGTTGCTTGAGTAATCGCAGATGAAAAATTTGACGAACCCATTACATGCATTTCGGGGATGGAAAACATATTTCGGTACAGAGACCTTCCAAGCACTTTTAGATATCGCGATCTCTCCATTGTGCAGTTCTTCATTGGAGAAACCTCTGCCATGACTCGAGCTTCTGGTCTCATACTTAACACCTTCAACGAAATTGAAGCCCCCATGGTATCAAAATTGGGTTCTATTTTCACCAAAGTTTACGATATTGGTCCTCTGCATACTTTGTTCGAGTCACGGATCGAAGACGGCTCCTCTCCATCAGATTCATTCAACGGTGTCTTATTGCAAGAGGACAAAAGCTGCTTGACGTGGCTCGATTCTCAGCCGTCAAGATCAGTGTTATATATCAGTTTTGGGAGTTTGGTTAGACTCACTGGCGATCAAATTTTAGAGTTTTGGCATGGTATAGTAAATAGTGGAAAACGGTTCTTGTGGGTCATAAGATCCGACTTGATTGGTGGAGAGTCGGGTTTTGGCCCAGTTCCAGTGGAGCTTGAACAAGGGATAAAGGAAAGAGGATGCATAGTTAGTTGGGGCCCACAAGAGGAGATCCTGGCCCACCCAGCGATTGGTGGGTTTTTGACGCACAGTGGCTGGAATTCGACGTTGGAGAGTATTGTAGCCGGAGTGCCTATGATTTGTTGGCCACAATTATCAGATCAACTGGTTAATAGTAGGTGTGTGAGTGAAATTTGGAAGATTGGATTTGATATGAAAGACACGTGTGATAGATCGACGATCGAGAAGTTGGTGAGAGACTTGATGGATGATAAGAGAATGGAGATCATGGAGTCAACGGATAGGATAGCAAAGATGGCTCGTAATGCTGTCAAGGAAGGTGGGTCCTCTTATTGCAACCTAGAGAAGTTGATAGAGGATATCAAGTCAATGGCTCGTATTGCTTGATGAAAATTAAAGGGTAGATGAATGGTGGTTCTTTACAGCCGCAAATTGTGATTCTGAGTGTGACTTGGTTCAATTTTAATTTTTTTTTTCATTTGCAACAGTTATGTACTATGTAGTTTGAATTTCCTTGCAACATATTTGGGCTGGTCAATTATTTTATCTCATGAGCAAGATCTGTAAGATTGGATTTGATAATAAGAGATTACCGGATCAAATTGCAAGAATGGCTTGTGATGCTGTTGAGGGAAGTGGGTCTTCTTATAGCAACCTGGAGAACTTGATTAAGGACATCAAATCAATGTCTCCTTATTCAGTTTGGTTTTTTTTTATTGTTCAGTTTCTCTGTGAATTTGCTTGTTTGAAAATTTGCAAATCCCAACTGTCAAATAGTTCTAACAACTGTCATTTAGGAGATTCTCTGAAATAATTGTGCTTGGTCTGCTAGCGGGCTAATTTGTTTGATTAGGAAATTCAGATTGTTCGTTTCATTGCTTAAGCCAGTGTTTCACATCTTCCAGAAAGAAAGTAGAACACATCATCCTGTATCAAACATATATAGCATGCCACACTTGGCAGAATAAACACCAAATTGAAACTGAAGAGGACAATAATAGCACTAATGCAATGGAGAACTCAACCGCTGATCTCAACGGATTTGACCTCTGGTTTCTTCTCCATTTTCGGAACTGACAGTGAGCACGCCATTCTCCATTGACGCCTTCACTTGATCAATCTTTGCATTCTCTGGCAACCAGAACCTCCTGAGGAACTTGCCGCGGCCCCTCTCAACACGATGCCATTTATCATTCTTGTCTTCCTTCTCGACGTTCATCTCTCGCACTTATCTGAAGAACTCTCCCGTCCTCAACTTCAACTTATACTTCCTCTTTCTTCAGTCCAGGAAGATCAGCCTTAAAAACATGGGCTTCTGGGGTTTCCTTCCAGTCGACTTGAGCATTGGCAAATGTCGATACCCCATTGCTGGAACCAAATGGTGCCCAGATATCCGACGAAAATGGGTCGAACACGCTCCTGTTTCCGAACAGAGATGGAATTAGAGACATATTTGCTTCAAGAAGAGGATTAACGATGCACGAAAGAACTTTGTTGCCAGTGTTTTATTGATCAATTTGAAGATGTACGCTTTCTTTTGAATTAAGTGAAGCGCAGAGGGTGATATTTATGGAGATTTAGGTTGTGAGGTCTTGAAGTATCGGGGTTCTTCTCTTCTTTGATGATCGATCCGGATGTGTGATGTTTCAACTATAACCTTCCACCATCTTCTTCCTCTTCCTTGGCATTGTCTTTTCGAGTATGCTTTCCAAGCATGCTATCATTGGTAATTTGCAACTTTTCGTCTCGGAACAACTAAGAAGGTTCTGTCATATTGGTTGGCATTGCTCTGGGCCTACGATTAACCCTTTACTATTATGGGCATATGGCACTAATGTTGACGTCCAAGATCTAAATGCTGCCTTCCTATTTCTAACGAAACCTACTTCCTACAATGAAAGGATTGTAGCCTCCTCAGAAAGAGGTCTAATCCGCTTAAGAGTTAGTGCCTTCAGCTCTTTTATTTAGGACCTTTCTCTTACCAATTATCATGTATTTAAAAACTACCAAGTGCAAACAACTGTATCTTTTTGAAACTCAACCACGAGTGTGCACGCAACAACATGTCTCGTCTCCTCACCAATTTATATAGGAAATAAATTTTGCTGAGCATATATTCTGATAAGGACTAGTGAAGCTCAAATCTAAGTCGGCCCTTTCTTGATTCTTCTACCATATTAGATTCCCATCAAAAATCCCCGGTTCTTTCTCATTACTGATGCCATTTCTTAATTATGTATACCAGTGCGTGAATAAAGACGGTAGATATGCATACATTTCCTATCTATAAATACAGCTTCATTCTTTCCATTTCATGACATACAACAATTAATTAAGATGTCTCTCAAGCCTGGTGGCTTTTTTTTGGTCCTCCAGGAAACTCCATTTACCTTTATCCGAATCCATTCTGTCACGAACCATGGAACGAGACCCCGGTATCGCACATATACAAAGCTGAAC
>JAXCLQ010000003.1:1995171-2015969 GCA_035584115.1 Cedrela odorata
TTTTAAGTTAGTTAACATTTTTAAGTTAGTTAACATGTTTAGACTTTTTAATTTCGTTCGCTTTTGTTTGCTCAACAGCCAAACCAAATGAGAAGTAAGGTAGATGACATGAAAATTACCTGAATGATATTCAGAGGTTGAAGACGAATCGTGACAGTTTGACTCAAAGTCGTTGATGTTCTAGAGAGTTGGCAAATCAGATCATTCTTTCATTGGAATGATTTACGACCGTTGATGTGACGTACAAATTATTGGGTCTATTGATCAGGTCCGCAGATCTGGCGCCATATGATAATCGTAGGCCGGCCGCTGGCGGCTCATGTCGCTTAAATTTCATTTTTTTTGCTATATAAATCATCAATTATAATTTGAGTCCCCCTCTCAATTTCTAACCGCTGTAGACCGCATTTTTCGACAAAATAAATTTTTAAAAAAATAAAAATATTATATATTAATTAAAATTATCCGTTGTTTAATATTATTCATCATTTTATACGATTGATTAGTAGCTTCAGATCTTAGCCACACCAATTCTATAAAAAGGGGGCTTCAGACTCCTAATATATATTAAATATCAAATTCTTGGTCACTTAAGACTGTCACTCTACCTGCTCGATAAAAAGCCTAGGTCGGCCACGTCAATTTATGGGTGTATAATTTAAGCTATAATGAACCTCTCACCAATATGATAGAGGCATTGTATTAGCTTATAATAATATATCACACAGTTGTCCCGTCAGCTATCGTTAAAAGACGACCAAAATTTGGTCCCTCATTCTTATTCAACCCCTTTACGCAACACCCACGTTGAGGAATGAGTAGTTGATATACTACGTATGATTACCACGTTCTGTGCTAGCAAACAAACCCGTACGCTAATACAACCTAATTGAAATCTTTAAACTACTCATCACTTGACATTAACTTATACAATTAAATCCTTACCACGCTCAATAACTCTAATCGGTAGCAATTTGTTTCGCGTATTTTTTTTTTTTTTTTTTTTTTGTGTTGGAAGCGCTAAATAAAACGGCAGGTAGTTTGGTTGGTTGGTTGGTTTGTTGAGCAACCGTTGAATTTGCAATCCCAACTCTTATCTCTACGACCTTCACATCATGTAGACACGCATGTTACCAAATAAAATATTTTATACTTTTAAAACGAACACATACAAAGATTCTTAAAGCATACATGTGCCATCAACGGAATAAGGAAGCGGTTGACGAGACAAATTAATTCCGAGTTTAATGAGGCAGAAGAAAAATCACATTGATGTATCCGTTCTTCAATCTTTCGCATGTGGATGTGGGTGCCGGCCAGTGCCCCCCGCCCACAGAAAGCATAGGAAAGCCCAACTGCCGACGCCTAATTCAAAGATGATTTGTGCAGGCATCAGAATGGTAGGGGCGCCGCTCTTTCGTTCACACTTCACACAATTTTTAGTTCAATGCCCAAGTTGGTGGGGAAGTCAAGTTGCTTTGATGCGCGCTATCCCATTGCCACAGAAATTTTACTTGACATTTGATACATGTTTAATGTTTGAAGGTTAAATGGACAAAATTTTAATTTATATTTATAATTAAATATTTTAAAAAAGAAGATGCAATCAGAAATTATGGAAGGAAATTGAGAAAGGAGTGGGCGGCACGAAAAGCGGAACAAATGAGAAGGGAATAAAAAATCAACAGGAAGCCTAATAGAAGCTGAAATGGCGGAACGGGTCAAAACACACGAACGCAGACAAAACGCATACTTGACCTCCACTGACCACTATTACCTCTTATAACCATTAAGGACACGTCAACAGAATAATCCCAAATGTGTTTGCCAAGCGCTTAAAAGCGCGTGAGACACCCAACTAAAGAGCGGTGGTGGTACGCACCATGTGGGTTGCAGAAAAACAAAGGGGCATGACTCAGGACGACCAAACCACGTTAGCCGGCAGCATCGCATGTTGGCCATCAACTGTGAGGCCACGGTGAAAGCAATTGCTGCTGGCTAATGTAGACGAGTTCCAAGACGAGATTCAGAATAAAAGATCTGCTGCTAGTACTACTGGATATGAAAAAGATCTCATAAAACGAGGGAAGGGGGAGAGGAAGGGCAAGACAAGCAAGTTTGCTTTGACTCTTGACACGTGTAAAGTTCACCACCTATGGGTCTAATCATCTACAGCTAGACAAAGATATCATATTCAAAAGCTGTACTTCTTTCTTCCCAAGCAAAAACCAAGTTGATAAACCGACTCACTGAGTCCCTTTCTTGCATCAACTTGATTCATTAAACAGTATTATATGAACCGTTTAGAATTACTAAACTTGATTAAATAAAGCAATTAAGGGACCATCTCCCGAAGATCCAGCTGTTGGACATCGGGGATTAGATAGCAAATGCCCTTTTACACAATCTTCCAAAGCTTCGGAGCTGACTAATTTAACCGAATTTGTTAATCATACATTGAACCCAGAAACACAACAGCAGCTGGACTGCAAAAAACAATTATAATTAGAACATGATTAGTAGAAGAGAGAGAAATTGCAAATATGTATTAACTGGACTTATTATTACTTCATGGCAAATGAGTGGGTGGACAGGACAAGACTGGAAAAGAAAATTTACAAACACAAGCATAGTATGACAATATGAGTAATGAGCGAGTGAATAATTTTGCCTAGCAAAAACATGGATCCAAAGCTCTACACAGCATTTACTATGCAAGTTGTATTACTAATTTTGTCTTCACAAAAACATTCATTTATGCCCCAAATACAAACTAACAAAAGAGAAACTCTGCTTCCATCCACCACTTTCTCTTTCCTCGAGCCCAACAAAAAGAACAAAAGCAGCTGCATCATTCACTTTACTAAACAGTAGAACAAATTTTATTTTGACCTAATTCTATCCCAAAAACCATTTCATATTCTGCTGTATGCGTCGTCGTCATTTTTTTTTTTTTTTTTACTTCTTCAAACTATATTCTATAAACTACTACTATTTCCTATAGCAAACTTTTCTTCATACCCCATTTTTTTTTATTTTTTAATTGCTTCCAATCTTTTACTTCCTTGTCTGAAAACACCAAGAAAACAAACACAATTAGCTGAACCCCATAAGAAGTGAAATCAGTCAATAAGTCCACTCCTGAGGCAACCGGATCTCGTGACTCATTCCTGTATGCGGCCTGAGATTGCGCTTCTGATATGAAACAGCTTGATTATTTCGAAACCTCAAAGCAGCAGCAGCAGCAGCATCTGCGGAATCACCATGAATGAAACAAAAATAAATACCCTGATAATAAAGTTAATTAAATATTGTTTGAACATTATAATTTATAATTGAATATGGTAACTGGCGGATTGTATTTACCACCATCTGGTGTATTATAACTCCCGAAACAAGGATGGAACGGAGCGCCCTTGTCGTCAAAGTTCAGGTTTAAGGCCTGCACCACTTTGGCTGGAAGTAAAACAGTAGAACTCGCTGTAAAAAGAACAAACAAACAAACAATCAGTCTCTCTAAGGAAACTAAAAAAAAATGCTAAAATAGATTTCAAAATGAATATTAAAATAATTTCAAAATCAATATTAGAACAGAGGAAACTAATGTTATTATGAAAGTTTAAAAATCCCATGTGAACAGAAAGAATGAACTAAATCTACTCGCTAAGACACCAGAAATGATTTGAAATGTAAGGGAAAAGAGACGGACCTGTCTTCTTGCGGCGCTCAGCAGGAGTGTTAATTCGACGAGGCAAGAAAACACCAGTGCCAGAACATTCTCTTTTACCACTAGGGGTTCCGAGAAACACAGCCCGCATACCCGACCCGTTTTGCTGTTGCTGCTGCTGCTGTTGTGCAGCCTGCCGCAGCGGAGGCCATGCAGATGGCGACAAACCAAGAGGCCGACCATTGTTTGCATTACTTCTTCCTCTGTTGAGACCCACTTGATACAGTCCATTTCCCTTGCTCTGAGGTCCTCCCCAAACTGACGAGGCCTGTTGCTTCATCATCTGCTGCTGCTGTTGTTGCTGTTTCAGTTGCTGAAACTGTAAAGACGAAAGAGGAAGAATTAAACAAAAGACAAAGATATGAAGCTTGAGAGAATTTATTACTATGTCGTTTTGAGCTTACTTGTTTGGCTTGCAACTTCTGGCGAGAAAGCGACTGCTGGTATTGAGAGTATAAACCAGCATCAACAAGATTTAGGTGATTCTTTGCGGGAACAGAGATTGGAGACGGTTTTCTTGGTGGAACCAGTAGCCCTCTGTTCTGCTGATACCTGAAAGATTCTTCGTTCATTCTCATCCTGGCTACTTCCCCTGCAGCCGCGTAAAGCAGATCCCAAGTTCCCGGCGGTGAAGAGACCTGAGATTGACAAGCTGGGCTTCCACGGCTCGAACCCTGCTTGCACCCACACCCCGTCGCAACAGTACACAGTGTTGACTGCGGCGAGCCTGATACGAACCGAGCCTAAACAACAAATCAAAGGTGAGAAAATCCTCGAATGAAACTCAACCAATAAAAATTTAAGTGTATCAAACGGTATTTATTGATTACTGATTTACCATATTAATTTTCTCCTGGACAAATGCGTAGTCGGTTCGTGTGAAATCGTCTTCAAGAGTAGAGTGAGTCATTTGGCGAGTCAAGCCCGCGATATAATCATCTTCATCACTCTCGGTTTCGGTTGAACCGACAACCGACTCAACAGGAGAACTGAGATCCGAAGAAGAATGACCAAAATATCGAAACCCGTAAGAGAACTCAAAGGGAAACAAAGGCTTAATAGCTTCAGTCTCCAAATCAAATCCATCCTTGTTGTTGCCGTTCTTGAAGTTGCTATTAGCCTTGTCCATGAGTATGTCGTCGTCAGTGAGAAACTGCGGAGGAAGCCAAAACTCACCGTCGTCTAAACTCTCAGCCATTTTGAAAGAAGAAACCCACAAAAAAGAAAAAAAAAAATAGCAGAGGTTTGAGAGGGTTTTGAGGACAGGACTAATGGGCTTTGCTACTTGTTCAAGATTTAATAATAATCTCCACAGATGTGTTAGCCGGATGTACAGTCTTAGGGCCCCCAGCCAGCGCTTAAAAGAAAGAAGAGTTTTGATACGAGACTGCAGCCGCTTAATCAAATACTTTTAGAAGTAGAGTGCGAGAGAGACTTATCCCTAATCGTCATGGTTATAGAAAGCTAGGAGGAAGAGAAACGCCGGAGAAGTTTGTATTTGTAGACGAAGAGTAGGCATGAGTGAGGGTATAATTTACAGGATGTGTGATAGGATGTCACTCGCGATAGAGGAAAATGATTTTACACGCGCAGGATCGACGGTGAAGATATGTATCAGATTGTGGGGGCCATGGGGAGTTGAGCCAGGTAGGATATTTAGATTGGGAAAAGTGGGGCCAAGTGAAGGTGTAGCAGCGGGCGAGCATGTGAGTGGTGGCCAGGATTATTTTTTTTAAAATTTAAATATTTTTGGTTTTGCTTTTAAGGTGTGAGTTGTGAGTGAGTGGGGGAGGTGGTGACTTAGTGGCTAAACAAACCTCACGCGACGTGGGCCTTTGGGTGGGCCACTCTCACTCTCTTCCCTCGGTCGTTGATCAGTCTTCACAGACAGACATTTGCCCTTAATATCAATCCACTTGGCACTTCAGGGACACATGCTTTGCATGTAAGTAATTAATCTATTAACTTCGCAATTATTTTTTAATTTCTTAAACTTTCAGACATATTTGCCCTTGATTTTTTCATTTATTTACCAAGTTCACGTTACCAAAAGTGATAGACTAACAATCAATGCAAAACAGACCAAACTCTGTCCCTCGTTCATTGAATTCTCTGAACAAACGAAGCCCTATTTGGTAAAAGGAATAAGGACGGGTACACATCCATTCTCAACTAAAGCCTGTACAAAATCGGCTTTGGAGCAGAAAATCCTTAATTTCGACCAATGAAATTTGTGGGGACAAATAATCTCAAATCGAAACGGTAAAAAAAAAAAATACCGCTGTAACAGTAATTATTATAGGCCTTTCTTCTTATATGAAACATCGTTTTACGTTTTTTTTTTTTTTTTTTTTTTAAGGATGACATGTTATGGTTTGTTTGATTGAGTTATCATACATTTTCTTGTAGTCAATGCACAATAATTTTGATCATCTAACTTGCATGTATTTTGAGAGTAGTTCATGAGGTAACTACTCTTCTAAATGATGGTAGAAGTAGACAATAATGCTCTAAAAAAGGATGCCTAATGCATATGTACTAGATAGTGTATGTACTCTATATATGCAATGGGGTTTTTCACATGACAAAGGAAAAATGTTCATTATTATACTGCTCTAATAAGCAAAGTTTATACTAGATCAATACCGGGGAACAAAAGGCCATGAACAGTGATGACGTGGCTGCACTGCAATTCACTGATAGTCAGTCTTTGGTCAAACCCCTTACGGCGCCTTTTTTTCCAGTTTCCAATTGCTATTTCGCCGGCATTGGACGGCTCCTCTCCCTCATGGACGCAACATCTCTGCATAAATTCTATTTAATTAACAAATTATAGGCCAAAAAAAAAGGAGAGAGAGAGAGAAGCATAAATTTGGTAAAATAGAGGCGAATGTGGTAGGGACGTTCATACGTGCGGATATGGACAGGTCAGGGGCTTCTCAGCTCCGTACGTCTCGATCCATCTACTAAAAGGTTTGAGGTCTTATCATCTAAGCTCCTGAACTCTTACTATTTTTAAATAAAGAGATACTTTATCTTTTTATATCAAACAGACCCAATTTCAATATATATGATTACACTAACCCTTACTTTTAAATAAGATGGACAATTCGCATTCGTATTGTGTTAAATAAAAATTAATTTAAATTCAATTTATGTAAAAATTATGTTAAAAATTAAAAATTATAATTATTAAATAGTTAATGAGTTGTAATTATATTATTATTTTAACATATATTTTTTTATACATATTATAATACATTTTTATAATAATTATTATACTATATACTCAAATATTAATAAATTTTATTCTAAATATATCTAAAATATTTTAAAATATGATAAATATAATTATTTTTTAAATATAAAAATTATTAAATTATAAATGAGCTAATATATTATAATTATTTAAATAATTAATCGCATCATAAAAGAATTTATTTGTCAAAAATTTTAAATTTTATTATTAATAATATTGTGTTTATTTATTTAATAACTATTTTATTTTATGTTAACGTAAATTTACTAATTTATATTGAATTTGTATAGATTTGACTTGTCGTATAAAAATTTGTTACAACTACTTTTTAGTTAGTTGAAAAAAAACAATTATCTAAGGTTAATTTAGTCATTTGGAAAGGATTGTGGACCTATTTAATTAAATCGATAACATTTGTCCTTATTTAAGAAATCATGAAAACTTAAGAACTGGATGATGATTTCAAAAAAGTTATTAGACTCGCGGTTTCCTTGGGTAATTAGCGCGTGACGGTGTGATTTTCACTTGGAAAGGCGTGCTGGGCATGAACTTTATTCAGTTGAAATTTCAGCCCAAATGGCAGCTTCGAGTTATCGTTAAATCAATTTGAACTTTCCCGCCGAAAGAGGGGAATAGAAAATGTCAAATTCATAAATCATATCTTTGACAAGAGCAACAAAATGTGCCGTGTCCCTAATTTAAATTTAATGGCCACCAACAAAATTAGTCTTCATGATTTCATACATTTAAGACAGGGTGACAATATTGATTTTGTGTACCTTGCATTATTTACTTTGAATTTGAACATTCACGCACGTGTGTGTGCACACATACACGTAAACGGGGGCGCTTGCGCGCGCACACATATATATATATATATAGAGGTAATTAGGGTGCAAACTAACGATTTAGATTTGTATATTGTATTGATATTTTGTTGAGTAAAGATTAAGTTGAAAGTTAAGAATTAAAAATCTTAAAATGATATAATTATTAAATAATTAAATAATTTATTATTATGATAATTGTTTAACTTTTTTTTTACTATTGTAATACATATTTTTATAATATTTATAGTACTATGTATTTAAGTACTAATTATTTTAATTATAATTATAATTAAATATCTTTTAAAATATGATAAAATAATTAATTCTTTTTATATATATAATATAAGATAAATTTATTAAATTATAAATAAATTAATATCATATAATTATTTAAATAATTAATCGTATCATAAACGAATTTACATGTAAAAAATTATAAATTTAAATCCGACACGATTATTAATAATATTTTATCGTGTTATTTATTTAATAATTATATTAATTTATATCAATTTAAATTCACAAAATTCGTGTTAATTTAACGGATCCCGATACAGTATACAAGTTTTGTAGTTATTGATTCGAAGGTGATTTCATTAATTACATTGTTTTATTCTTATTTGGTTTAACGAATTTTCAATTCACATTAAAAGAGGAATAAGAAGGGCTGGCTTCTGGAATGAACGGCGCATGGCATGCAATTGCAAAAGAACTTTCTAACATGGTATGGGAGAGTAATGTATCAACAAATAACTAACTCTTTTAAAGAAATATTACCATTTGGACATAAAATTTTGTCTCCCTTTCGGTTTGTCTGTTTACAAGATAAGCCGAAGCCGGTATTGACAAGGAATATTTGCACGATAAAGAGCGGCTATGCATTCATCTTGTCCTCTAACATGTCGTTTTGTTGTTGTTGCTAGAAGACACGCCACTACAAAATAACATAACAAGTAAATATTTTATACAATTTCATCTCTTGGAATTTTTAAGGTATACAATTTGGCAACTACTTGCACGAAAAAGTACTTCGCAAGAATCCTAAATCGCTGAAATTTTACTTTGACATCCTTATATTTTTATAATTTTATAAATAAAAATAAAATTCATTTATTTGTATTGAGTAAACCTCTAATCCTCGTTAAAATAGTCAAATTATTTATATACTATATTGAACTTTTATCATCTTAATGTCATGATATGTAACTTCAAAATATATATATATAATATATATATATATATATATTCAAACAACATTTGAGACTTATTTTATATGGTTTATCAAATACTTATTACGAGATTTGTGATAATTTTACTTTATAGTAAGTTTTGTAGAAATACACACTCATCTACTCTTTATATTACTTTAATCATGAGTTGACTAATTAAAAATTAAATATATTTATTATTTACTTATTATTTACAAGTAAACTGTAATTTACTCATCATTATTTATTTAATCGTATGTATATTATTTTTTAGTTAGTTAATTTACTGTAAAAGTAATGTAGATGGAAGGTAAGTGCGTATTTTCACAAAATTTATTGTGAAGTGAAATTAATATAAATTTAAGAAAAAATATATGATAAAACCTCTATTTGATATAAACAAACAAATTATATTTTTATTTATGAAAACTTAAAAATATGTAAACTTCAAAGTATTACTATCTCATTTTAATATCAACAAGTGAATTAATTGTAAATAGTAAATACATGTAGATGTAAATTTAAATATTTTGACTAATTGGTGTAATTTATTAGAACATAAGAAGTAGGCAAATTTCACTAATATTTGTAACTTATGTATGGTAAATTGTATTTATGATCCTATTAAACATGCAAGTTATAAATTAAAGATATTAAAGTTCATAATGTAATTAAATTGTTAAATTAACATTTAAATTCTCTCATAAAAGTCTAAATATGCATAAATTTTAATTTGACAAGTTATTGACCAAATCAAATTCCATAATTGAATTGATGTAACGGATGCCAAATGTTATGTTATCAATCAAGCCTCAGTAGTCAAAGTTTGCAAGTTGCAAAAGTAATTGATATATACCACTAACAATATAACATGATGGTTGCAATTTAATTTTGTTTTGGATTAGGGATTTCAACATTAGCATGCGGTCGGAAAATTCTGATCTGATCTGAACCGTAAATTGACGAGTGGGCCCAAAGTCTGCTTCGTAATTGGCAGACCAAAGGATCTTGTGGACCATACGTTGTCCAAATGGCTACGAGGTTTCTTATCTTTGCATATATTTAAGATTTAAAGCTCTCTCCTAGCCGAAAACTATTGAGCATGGCCTGTAAGTGGTGCGCTAATCTTACATTACCATACTTCGTCGATCTTCATTGACAACCATGTTATGTTTTGCTCCTTCCCCGCCTATTCTCTTGGTTAAAATTACATGTAATTAAACGACGATAATAAGTTGACGCTCTTATCTTAAATTGGTCAAAATTCTTAGAGAAAAAGGTACGAGTAAAGAACTGACATATCCAGCCGTAAGTGAAACCAGATGCCGCCGTTAGATCAATTAAATCAACGCCGTTGATAGTTTGATTGTGAAAAAAAGAAGAGGGACGCGATGCAATTAAGCTTAAGCTGAATGGGAGGCAAAGAGATAAAGAGAAGGGTGCGTGCAATTAGTCTTAAGAGTCACAAAGTGATAGTAGCAGCACAAAATATTGGCTACATGAATTATCAATTAAGTGGTGAGAAAATCACGTTGTTTTTGTTCTCACGCATGTATGTATTCACACGAATTGTTTAGGCTTATGCCTCGTGGTATTTAATAGGATAATTCAACTGGGTTCTTTCATTAATGAATTCGTGTGGTTCCTTCATGGTCAAGGTTCATCTTCTCCTTTGAATCATAGGAAATTATTATTTCACTACGTGGTAGGAAATATTTAAGGTTAAATAAATAACGGAGTGACGAGATCGACTCTGTGGTCAAAGTAGACACAATAAGAAAAGAGGATCCGCTGTAAGTGCAGTAGATGGCGCGCGTGTAAGAAACCAGATGTACAAGCCTAATCACGTCTAATCATAAATATTGATGTCTAATTATCAATGATTAATTATAATAAATTAATTGTTAATGTACAAAAAGCTTCTTCTAAGTATGGGAGAAAGAGAATATCGAGGTACTTGTCACCTTGATTGGCGGGGAGGAACGGGGTTTTGTGTTTTGTGCTTGCTGCTGGAGTGCAGCTTGTCGTTTGCTTTTTATGGTGTGAGTGTCTTCACTGTCAATAGAAGAGTCGTAGATTCTTTCAGAAAACTTTGACCATTTGTCCCCCACTACTATTTGCAGCTAACTCTTTGACTCGTGAAACCATACATCTCATTGGCATTTTTTCACACATCTTATCTTATAATCATATTATCAATCACACGGTAGTGCTGGTGGGCCGCGTCAGACAATAACATTTGTGGGGGTCAAAAATCGAAGTTGGTTACCAAACCATAGTACAATCATTTGTTGTTATTAATAACAAACGCTATGCTACAAAGCAGAAAGATAATGCTACAGATTGACTCTCACTATATCAAATTAATTATAATGCTGTCTACTATGGCTGTCTATGAAGATGCTCCGGGCGACAAAAGTGAAAAAGGTAGAAGATTAGGATTAACGTTTTGTTAATAAGTTATTATCTTCTTGTCCCAATTTAATAGGTACCAATTAGACAGAAATGAGGAAAAGAAAAAGCTTGGTAGATTTGCTACTTACTGTTGTTGACTACTGTAACCTTAATCCTATTTTCTGATACTATGATCTTGTTAATTTGGGTCTCAGTTACAATCTTTAACCGCTGTTCAGATCATCTGAACATGGCGCTACTTTAAAAATTGACTTATTAGAGACGAGTGTCCATGAACTCGTGTGTTCGTTAATGGTTATATGGCTTATGTTGAGGAAGAAGGTCGCCCATGACGTCCAAATAAAAGGTCATTTAACACACTGAATGATATCAACTGGGAAGTTTTTCAGGTCAACAGCCAACGCTGAGTAATCGCGAAAGCAATTATGTGCTCGTGTCGTGTTTGGCATGGAGATATCAACTTCACACTTTTAAAATTGCACGTAACCTTCGCAATGTTACCAAATATCTTCCGAAAATAATTGCGCCGGACAAAAAGAAAATATTGAAACCAGCTTCCTTAACCTCAATCTCTTTTAGCAGCTGGTGACCTGGGCCTAGTCTGCCAGATTGTAGGTGTACTTAAATGACTGTAACAGATATTTAGTGACTGCTTGTTCAACAAACCCATGTGGGTGACTTGGGTCTAAGCTCCTAGCCCATGCTTAATCTACACCCTTAATTACTGGACCTAAGCCTTTAATTAATGCATTGGGCCGAAGGGCTACTAGACACAGTCAAAGGTTCATGATTCAGCTTCAGCATATACGATCAACTCAATTTGAAACAGTTATCTCAATAAATCACGTCTTATTTGACTGGTTGGTTTGATTATTCTAAAAATTTGCATTAGCTGTCTGCAAATAACTTTTTCTTATTATACTAATTCCGACCTTAATTTCTCTCTGGTTAATCTACCAGGGCATTAATTCAATAGCTGGGCCTATTGTTTTTCTAGTAAAATGATAACGACAATCGAAGGTGCAATGCAGCTTCGCCTGGGCCTTCACTTTCATCACGTGATGCTCACTTGGAACAACAAAGTCTATGCCCTGGCCTTGCGTGCAAAATTAATCCAAAGACATAATCGCTGAGCAAGGAAAGAAAATTGGATTTTTTTTAAAAAAATAATATTCTTCCAGGTGACCATTCAAGCACAGTGGTACTGCAATCCACCGTTAATTAAACCAGATGTAAACATGGACGATAGAGATAAATTGTCAACGTAGCTTTATTACAAAACCAACCTTATTTTCAACGCTATTTTGTATTCCTTTGTATAGATAAAGAAATATATAGTCAGCAAAAGCCATCCAAAACCATATACACTTCTGAAAATCTTGGCTTTATCTCTTAACCTTCACACAAGCAGCTTACCTCTTTCATTTTCTCAAATCAAGGGCTAGGCAGATCAAGAATCAGCAGAAGCTGAAACTGAAAAGGGCGAGCGAAAATGCCAGGAGATAGAAACATTGGAATTTCCATGGACTTCTCGAAGAGCAGCAAGCATGCTTTGAGATGGGCTATTGAAAACTTGGCAGACAAAGGTGACACTCTTTATATCATCCACATCAATCCCAACTCTCTCGACGAATCCCGTAACGTTATGTGGGCCAAATCTGGTACTCGTAAGTATTTTCGTCTTTACTAAATTTCAGTTTCTTCATCTGTAATGACTACTTTTGATTTCATTGTTCTGCGATTTTGTAGCTCTTATTCCTTTGACCGAGTTCCGAGAGCCTGAGACTATGCAAAAGTACAACGTTCAAATTGATATCGAAGTTCTTGATATGCTTGACACTGCTTCCAGGCAAAAAGAGGTAATCTTTTTATGTTTCCACTTTATGGTCTGATCGAATGGTTAGATTTTAAGGATTTTTGTTTAATACGCTTTGCATGTATATCTGATTTCAGGTGAAAATTGTCACCAAAATTTACTGGGGAGACGCCAGAGAAAGGCTACTTGAAGCCATTGAAGATCTGAAGCTGGACTCTTTGGTTATGGGAAGCAGAGGACTTGGTACCGTCCAAAGGTATGAAATTTTATTTCTCAATTTTCATTACCAAGTTTTCATTTCATTTTTTCTCTGTGTCACCATGAATAAAGATTCTTTGTTTCCTGTCGTGAAAGTGAGACAAATATGTTTGTTTTGGTGGTTTGATGAAATAGGATCATATTGGGAAGTGTGAGCAACTATGTGATGACACATGCACCTTGCCCTGTCACCGTTGTCAAGGAGCCAGACTTCGGCAAGCACTGATCGCAATTTGGGCTTCTGATTGACAGCAATCTAATTACCTGAGGACTGCTCGAATTTTAATCTGTGTTATTTCTGAATTCGGTTTTCTTGTTTGGGTTGAGTATTAATCAGTCATGTGACTCATGTCCAGAACTTGTTCAAGTTTTAGAAGCAAATGGGGAAGATATTATCAGCTTATCTTCTACAATAAAAATAAAAATATCTTCTTATGGATTTTAATTAGTGCTGCAACACATGGGTAGAGAAACATATTTGTCTCGTAGGTTCACGTTTTTGTGT
The DNA here is from genome assembly GCA_035584115.1 of Cedrela odorata. Classification (NCBI taxonomy): domain Eukaryota; kingdom Viridiplantae; phylum Streptophyta; class Magnoliopsida; order Sapindales; family Meliaceae; genus Cedrela; species Cedrela odorata. Next base: position 2,009,190 of record JAXCLQ010000003.1, read on the forward strand.
GCTACATAATGGAGAAGAATCTCGATCTGTCCACACTTACAGCCTAATTATGACAAACTTCATGTGCCATGTTACTCGCATTGAGCATTAACAGCAGCTTCTTCGGTGGCTAGATTTGATGGTTTAAATAAACATATATAGGAGCAAGTTGCATTTCGATCAATTTGAATATTGTGTTTTTAATTTCTTAGGAGACAAAGTGGGATCTATACCCATGCAGGTTTTGATCATGTAATAATGATTCTACATGGTGGGGCGTGGCATGGCATTCGCAGACAAATGGGTTGTTCATTCTGCTGCGTTGGAAGGTCATTTACGTGATTGCCAGGCCCAGTTCAATTTCTTTAGTTTGTAGAAAAATTTGCAACAAATGATTGATTCTTAATTCTCCTTAGAGATGCGAAAATGTATGTAGTCACTGTAAACAGAAGCTCCAAATCCCGGCACCTCAACTTCGAACAATAAATAATTTGATCAATCAATGCTTGTAAATTAGTTAAATGAATGTGGTTGGAAGCTTCAAGATGTGAACAAAAATTGAAACAATTAGAATCTCTTAACAATCTTAGAACAAGAAGTTAGAACCAATTAGTTGGGAGTCAATAAAATTGGATTTAGTGTAATAATCTTATAACTCGTGGTGGATTTTGAATCAAAGATCAACTTCGCTGCATATTTATGGTCTGTTTATTTTCTTATTAATCTCCAATAATGTTCCCATTAACATTAATGAAGGACTTTGAAAAATTAAAAAAGAAAGTCAACGATGATGTAAGAATAGAACTAGAAGCCATGTCCGGTCTAGTTAAAAAAGGAGGCCTATCAAGACTAGATAATGCTACAGTGCCCTTTGCCTCTTAATAGTCATAGAGTACGTGGGCCATCTGGTCGGACCAATGAATAATCCACAGGGATGGAGATTAACTTGTTACGCCTTTGAATCCTTTTGCCCAATCTAAACAAGAACTGCCCTTTATTTTGTTTTAGTTTTGCCTTGCACGGTTTCGAAACATCGACACCCATGAAAAGAGAAAACTCGCAAGGACAATAAAGTTCAATATTGTTTCACTTCAAACGGAAAACAAGATCAAATTAAGCAATCTACCTATTGCCATGATACATCATATTTCTTGAATATAACATAATAAAGAAAATTATGGCCAAGAATTATTTATGTTATGTCACATTTCACATTGGATAGAATATGAGTAAGATTTAAGTTTATAAGGACTAGCAAACTGTATCATTTAAAAAATTAATTTTTGAATTGACGACAATCGTTCAATTCAAATGGTATCATAACAGATCTAAATTTTCATTTGCATGTGAGTTTCTAAATATTTGCACTTTGTACTTAATAAGAGATTGTCACGTGAAATGTAAGCTCCTCAAATATTACACATATCTATACTTTATGACGATGACATCTTGTAATTGGGTGGGTGACGTATCTATACTTTGCGTTCCAATAAAGAATTGTCACGTGAGATGTGGATCTCCTAAAAGTTACGGAAATGGATAATATGAGTCAGATAAGCTTACGATGGACGATATATGATTAAATGAGTAAAAATGTAATATCCCATATTGGATAGAATATGAATCGATAGACACATCTCATATTGAATAGCACATGGATTTGATTTTGAGTTTATAATAAATAAAAAGTAATTTAGTTTTGAATACATAGATGGAAAAACGAGTAGCTAGCATTACTTAATCGGTCATGAATTTAGAAGGACAAGTTGGCAGCGTCAATGACACAGGCTTGAGCAACACTAGCTAAAAAGTTTTGTCTTTGTGTAACTAATTTTTTGAATTGACGACAAACGCTCAACCTACTGCAGATAGCATGATAGGATAATATAACATTGGCCATAATTAACAATCTAATTGGATGCTCCATAATGTGCACGCATAAAGGCAAGAAGTGTGTCTCTTGAGGCAGATTTTCGTTAATAACACACCAATTAACATACTCTCCAGTCCATTTGTATCTTCTCTTCTGTCCACAACTCTAACCCTGAAGCTTCTTGAATAATCCCTAGCCATAAGCCTATGAAGTTTGCAACGATATCAACTAGCCCGATCTTCCCTCCTCCGAAGAACCTCTTGTCTTTGAGCTCATTTTCTAGGGTTTTCAGGTGCTCACACGCTTGTCCAATGGCCTCTTGATCTCGTTCCATCTCCTGGTTCCTGCAAGCTTTCCACAGCGCAGGCATGCACTACATAATAAACTCAAATAACAATTAATCCAAATAAACAGAGACGATCGAAATTCAAACAAGAAGTCGTGAAAATGAAAGCTATATGTTCACCTTTTCATCGACGAACTTATCCCAGATTCGAGCCATGGCTCGTTCATAGGGATGTTCTGGCAAGGTGGGATTGGCTTTCCCTGTCTCTTCTATGTATTCAAGAATAACAAGTGTCTCAGCGATTGGTTTTCCCTTGTGCAGGAGAACAGGTACTTTCTCGGTGCAGAAGCAAAGGACTCTTGTTAGATAGATCTTCTTCTACACATTCGTAGTCAGCACGTTTCATTTTCAAAGCTATCTCAATTCTGCGACTGAAAGGACTTCCCCACACTCCAAACAACTGCACTTGAGCCGCAATAATAAAATAATTTAGTGTTTCTTCACTTAGCACTGATAAAAGTGATTGCAATTTTGATGCTTAGTAGTATTTTCGGTGACTGATGTCTATTTATGGAGTGACGATCACTTTTTATTACTCAGCAACCAGCTTTCTGCTCCTGTCATTATTCAGAAACCTAAAGGTATGAACAAGAGAAAAATAAGAATTGGGAAGATTGATACTCCTCAATCGCCAACTTAAAATTCCAAAAACAATAGAAGTCAAAACAACGATGATTCAAGCTAGTATGAAAACTTTGTTATTATTTTTTCAGGTTAGAAATTAATGGATTCTTCTATAAAAAAAAACTGAAGCTACGTCTGTTGTTGCAGGTAAATGAAAGTAAAGAATATAGCGACAGTCAATAGATCCAAAATTGAAAGCCCAACAATATGCTGGCAGGAACTTTATATAATTGAATTTGGGCTGAAAACTTCACTGGATCTGAAAACCCTATGGGTTCAACCCTTCAAAATGCTAAATAGACTCTCATAATGGGGGCATTTTAGCACCTGTCATTTATCATTCAAATTTCAAAATAAGAATGTCATAACCACACCCAGAAGTGTAAAGCCAACAAATTGAAAGCAATATTTGAATGTTTGGAAATCCAAAAATTGAAATGGAGCACCCACCCATGATAAGAACATCAGATTTGGTAAATCAAAAACACTTTAACAAAAAGAAAACAAAGTTATGCACCAGACTATTCCATAACTTTATTTACTGGACGAAATTAGAGAGCTTACAAATGAAGTTTGTGCAATTTCCCTCTTGGGGTTTTTCAAATTAAATGTCAACATCAGTTTACTTAACAACTTGGTAGCCGTTTGGGTTGGAGGAGCCTGCCTTTCCTTTTCATGTATTGGGTTAAATTTTGAACAACCGGCAAAATCATCACTGAAGAAAGAAAGCCAATAAGGGAGCTGCAACAAAGACTATCAAATCTTCTAAGGAAAGTTACAAAAAGAAACTTGGTACCGTAGAATCTTGAATAAGGTACTATTAATTAATATTCCTGTTATGAGATCTCAACTACAATTTCAATTGTCACTTTCATTATCATTCTTGTTGTTAGTTATAAGATATGATCAAGTTAGTTTGTTGCATCCTTGTCCTTAGTCCTCGTTGTTCTCCGCAAATTTATTCTTCGTGACGAATAAGTAAGTTGCAATGTTAGATGTGGAATTATAATTTATATATTTATCCTAAAAATATGGAATATAACCCGGAGTGCCTTTTAAACCCTAAATGAGGCCGTTTGTGGGTAATGTTGTAATATTGTTGTCTATTGGGAGACAAAAATGGAACAGTTTCCTCCCCTTAAAACCTATGCTAGCGAGATTAATTAATTATTTGCTTTGTTCTCTCCTCTCCTGGACCATTCTATTCTATCGAAAGAACCCCCGAGTCCATCGATTAAATTACCAAACTAACCTGCCCTTCTCTTCTTCGGATTTCTGTTCGTTGCCCCCCCCAACCAAAGACAAAACATCCCTTTCGGCTATATCTTCAAACTGTGGTCGTTATCAACTGAACAATTTCTATCTAGATGTTTTCCCACGTTTGTTTTATGTTTAAAATGTAAAATTTTAATTGTTGTTCATTTTGTAATTTTTCTTAAGAGATTCTCTCACCCAATTTCTTTTCTTTTGTTTTTAATTGGGTTAAGAATTATAATACTATTAAAAAAGAACAGATTTCAATTAGAGAAGACTAAGCTAACCATAACTATACTACCCATGTAACAATTTTGCCATCAAGGAGGAGTAAGTAATTTGTGAAGGTTAGTTTAGTCTTAAAAGTAGGCATGGCTGATAGATCACTGATTCGTAATTTACACGATTCCCATGACCTTACTTTATTATTAATTTTGAAAACAAACTAATAAGATTAAGATTGATTAATACACAATTATCATTTTAATTAGGAGCCTTGTTTAAGCAAAAGCTAGAGAAAGGGAAAAAAGAGTCAGAGATTCACGGCATTTTATTGTCCTGTCTGCTTTTAAAAATGGTGATCTAAATTCTAAGAGAGAGCTCTCATAGTCTCATAAATTTTCAAGGACAAGAGGCGGGCTCTAACTCTTCGTATGTCATGTGTTTTGTCAAGCTTCAGTAATCATGACTAGCTTCAGTCTCTACACACGATTTAAAGCATAAATTACAAGGCTCCTTCCATAATTAACACCTACCAATTTCTCTGTATTTTCTGTTGTACCGTCCAACAGAAGCAGACATGGTTCTTGGAACCTTGGGGATAGCGCTTTCACTCGCCAAGAAGAAAGAGAAGACACTCAACAGCAACGACTAGAACAGCAATGCTACCAGCTTAAGCTTTGTGTACCAGTACTGAAGCTTAGGAGCTCTGATTACTCCAGCCCATTTTCTCTTTTTGGTTTCTGGGTGTCAAAATCTTTGAAAAGGCTTTACTGCAGAGGTAGATTCTCTGGCGGGTTTGGCTTGAAAAGGCTTGAATGTAATGTTATGGTGGTGAACAACTCTATTTTTTGTTCTACAACTGAGTTGATTGAAGAAGGGGAAAGTACAATGGATGGTTTGAATATAGAGAAAAATGAAGGTATTGAAGAGATTAAACACGAAGTTTTTAGTGAAAAGGTGAATAGAATAGAGACATTTGGGGAGTTGATTGAGGAAAAGGGTCGTGAGAGCAGTTCAAGTTCTGATTTTTTAACATCTGAGATAACGGGACATGAGGAGCAGAGCCACAGTAGCTCTGAGGAATCATCTTCTCCACCTTCATTAGGTTGGCCTCTACAAAAAGCTGAGGCACCAGATTGTAGCAGTGTTGATGGTAAAGAAAATGAAAAGAATAGGAAATTGCAGAAACACGGCTTAACACTTTCAGGTATTTTCTTCTCTTTCTCTCTTTAGTCACTCTCTATCATGAGTTGTCTGAATGTGTTTGATAAGTGAAGTTTTGTGATTACAGTGGTTGAGATGATGAAGGAGAGGTTTGCAAAATTGCTGCTTGGAGAAGATATGTCAGGTTGTGGAAATGGGGTTTCCACTGCATTAGCTATTTCAAACGCTATTACTAATCTTTGTGGTATGTATTTTAACTTACCAGTTTTTCTTTAAAGATTTTGCCTGATGAAATTGTTACTGTTTTGTTTGTGTTCTTCTTTGATGGTTAATGCTCTTTCTCTGACCAATTTTGCAGCTACCTTGTTTGGGCAATTATGGAGGTTGGAACCTCTCCAACTTGAGAAGAAAGCCATGTGGCGAAGAGAGATGGAATGGCTTCTTAGTGTTAGTGATCACATTGTTGAGTTGATTCCCTCCTGGCAGACATTTCCAGATGGTAGCAAGCTTGAGGTAAAGCTATAATTTTTTTATTTAAATTTATTTCAAAGTACATTTTATTACCTAATAAAGTTGTTGATTTTTGAGATACCCCTAGTGCTTTGCGTTGTATTTTTTATTCTATTTTTGAATTGAATGCTAGAATTCTTTTCAAATTTGACTGTAACTTTTAGGGCAAATTGAGGTTTCTCTATATACTAACGTGTAAATTTTATATTATTTGTTGAACAAATTAAATCAAATGGCGCAAAACATCTCAACTCGCGGTGAAAATTTAAATTTAGGCATTTCATTGAATCATGCAGACTAATTTCATTATCATTAATCATGTTAAAAGTTCTTCTTTCCCTTTCATCCAAATGCCTCTATTATAGCTTCAAATGCTATATAAAAGTCATAAGAGTCATTAAATTGCCATGGATTACCACAGTACATGACTACAGCTAACTTGATCCATGTATATGATCACTCGGAGGAAAAGTTTTATCTCCAGGGGCTAAATTAGTGACTTGTTGAACTTGTTCTCATTTGCTTTTTTGCATTGTGATGCAGGTCATGACTTGCAGACCCAGATCAGATCTTTACATTAATCTTCCAGCTCTGCGCAAGTTAGATAACATGCTCCTTGTACGAATTATCCACAGTTTGAAATTTGTGAATTGCTCTAAGATAAAGAAGGTCATTCTGAATTAGTCTTGTTTGGCAGGAAATATTGGACAGTTTTGACAATACAGAGTTCTGGTATGTTGACCAAGGGATTCTAGCTCCAGAGGCTGATGGGTCAACCTCTTTCCGAAGAGCTCTACAGCGTCAAGAG
>JAXCLQ010000003.1:2034196-2058899 GCA_035584115.1 Cedrela odorata
GCTCCGCCGGTGATTCGAAAGCAATTCGACAAGGAGGTTGAGAAGATTCTGAATCATTGCACTATGGGGCAAAGTAAAAAGAACCGAAGAACTGATTACTTGGTTCAATGGAAAGGGGGAAGTGCTGCTGATGCAAGTTGGGAACGCGACATCACTTTGTGGCAGCTCGAGAAAGAGGTTAATGACTACCTCATTAATCCAACGAGGACGTTGGACTCTTCAAGTAAGGGAGGTTTGTTACGAACTTAAAGTTGTGGTGTGCCACAATATGATAGCAAGTTTGAGTTTTGTGGGCTCTTATGTTTTAGCCAAGCACTGCTAGCATAAGTTTTAGTTAGTTAAGTATTTTAGTGATGCACAAAATATGAGTTTGAGTAGGCGTCAAACTCCGAAGTTTCTAGAAAGCCAGGGATGTTGGCTTTGCACTATATAAAAAGTGCTTGGCAGCTTGTTGCCATGATCGTTTATGAGTGAATTCTAGAGCAAGTTGTGTGATACTCGTTCTAGAGAGAGAAAGTTTTAGAGAAAGAAATTCTAAGATTTTCGAAAAGGCCTTCACAAAGGTGGTGTGAGTGGTCTTATTTCCTTTTTAAAATGATTAATAAAAAGGTTAAGGGTGTGTGGCCTTCGTAATTAACATATTGCTTGTGTTGTGTGATTGTATTGCTTTGCTTGTATTGCGCTGCTTTGGTTGTGCTTGTTTATGTAACTTGTGTAGAAAATTTGTACGGAAAATGGAGTGCTAATCAAGGGTGTATTGAGTATCGCAGGGTTGGCTGCATAAAAGAAAAGAGCCCCGTTACACCAGCCATATCCAAATCAAAGAGACTTTCTACTCTTCTAGTTGGTCTTATTTTTATTATTTATAATTTTTTTCAAAAATTTAATATGTACAAATGATGGTGAAAATAAAAATAAATCGTGGGCGGCAGGATTCGAACCTGCGCGGGCAAAGCCCACATGATTTCTAGTCATGCCCGTTAACCACTCCGGCACGCCCACCTAATGAGCTGACTTGAGCTACCTTTTACTATTTATTCTTAACTTTTCTGACATTGAACAAACATAACAAACTAAGTTTTCCTACACTGGACTGGCTATGGAAAAAACTTTTTATTCAGATACCAAATAAAATTAGATTAGTACTCACAATGTTTTACTTGAATTGTTGGTCTGCATCAATAACGTACAGAATGGACACTGCTAGAATGGTAATGTTAATCGTTCTTAGATTTTAAGATTTTTGTTAGAAGCATTACAGCCCTGGTAAGTAATCAGTTTGATAATTGGAATTTGGTAGGGCAAAGTTACTACACATACAAACTACAAGAAACCATCCGAATATACAAAATGCTATTAGTTTGACCACAATTTGTATTGAAGATGGACAGACATGATCCCATTCTTACCAAAAAAAAGAAAACAAGCAAATAAAATAGAGGTTCTTATCCAAGACATCCACTTTATATATCCACCAACAAAATCATTAAAGCTGAAGGAAGTCTAAATAAAATCCGACCCATCTGGGCGATGGGGCAGGTCTGGATGTGTTCCATCAGGCCTTCGCAGTGGTCTGCAAGGAAAAGAAAGCAGAAAATGTCAAATTTGGCAGACTAGGTTATACTTGCACCAGTTGCTAAAACAAAGATACAATAACAATAATTTGGAAATCAGCTTTTTCATATATTTGAATTTGGGGAAAAAAACACTTAAATTTGTATTTAGCATTCAACAACTTCTTTCAGGCATAAACCGGATTAAAAATCGGTTCCAAATCCTGACAATTGTTTTTTCTCATTTTATATTTCATTCAATTTGATTCCCAAAAAGGGACGGCCATATACAATTCTTTACCAAGTATTAAATTCTGCAAATGGAACACAACAGTAACTTCAATTTTTCATCAAATTCACTTGGCATAAATTCTTTAAATGAACCATGATAGAGATCCTGCAACTATTGGACACTTAGCTTAATGATTGGAGGTGAATCAAATACCAGATCTCACCACTATATCTGACACCCTAGACCACACAATCAAAGCACTGTAGCAGTGCTTTAGGTTTTTAAAGGGCCTATACAACAGCATTACCATATGTTTAAAACATCAGAATACTGAATTTTAACTCTTTCCTCTATTTTCCTCAGTAAGTTACCAAGTTATCAGGCCAAAGGAATCTTAATTCACATTTACCTGACAAATCGATTGGGTTCAAAACCAGGAATGCCGGGTGGGCCGTAGGGATCAAACCGAGCACCTGGAGGAACAAGCCTGCACAGAAAATCCATAAAAATTGAGATCCTAAGCAAAAGCTAATTTCAAACAATGAGAGATATTGTTTTAATAACTCACGGGTTTCCTCCAGGGAAACCGGGCTCGCCATCAATTCCACCAAACCAGCGAGGATCATTAGGTCCTATATCCACATGATAAAGCCAGTAAGTACATAGAAGTTTGTGATAAACTTATTTCAAACAATTTATAAAAAAACACAGACTGGTCTTACAAACCTACTAGCATGCTCCCATCACCGCCAAAGCCACCCCTGATAGGCAGTTAAAATAGATAATATGTTACAATAAGAATGAAATAGAAATGACAAACAATCAAAGATTTGAGATAGTAGCAAACCTTCTAGGATACATTCCAGCACCGGGGCCAGGAAAAATATCACTGCCACGACCAGGATTGATAGGAGGAACAGGAATTCTGCAAAGCAAGATTAGAACATAAAGTTAGCCTTGGGGGGAGCCTATGCGATGGGGTGGTTGAAGGATGAAACAGCCAAGGAAAAAAAACAATGAATAACCCATATGGGACAAATACAATTAATCTATTCAAATCTGTTGAACAAAAACTAATCAGGAAATCAGGTAAGGTGACTATATGAGCATTTAAACTTGCTTTAACTTAAGCAACAGGCAAGGAACCTGATCTTCCTTTTTACAAGATAAACGACATGATTAAAATTTATCAAAATTAGTCTTGAATACAGTTAGCATTTGGTACTTGTGCTAGGGATCATCAGTTTGGCCCCTCCTCTTAATTGTCATGGAAAATTTACAGCCAAGCAGTGAAAGCCTTGTTCTTGAAATTCAGAAAAGAAACAAATGAAAGCAGTAAACAGACTATCACTACCAAATTTTAATGTATACGAAGATTGTTGAGTACTTAGAGGTAAGGCATTGTTGTACCCAATGGTACCATTGATTTTGGTAACATAAGATGCAAGCTATTCAGAGTACTACTCGAGTACCTAACTGGTGCAATAAACAGAACTCAGAGACTAATTTATCCCATTCCAATCCATTGTCAATTACCATAAGTGTTTCACTCACATGAATAACAGAGACTTCATAATAATTGAATAAATTATTGAATACATGATATAAGGAATCTGTAACACTTGTAATATACTTCAGAGTCCACATGTCTAAAACGAGAAAAATGAAAATTCAAGTCCAATGAAGATACATGGATTGCAATGGATCAGTGAACATAGTAAATTATAAGTTATACAGTTATTTATAAGCCATTGAAGATTGAACCCAAAAAAAAAAAAAAGTCATTTACCCTGCAGGAAAAGGTTGAGGGCCTCGCGGCTCAAAAGATTCAAACCCAGGTTCATTTACATTTCGCCTTGATCCTTCACCTCTTTCTGAGCTGCAAACCACAAGACAAATTATGCAAAAAAGCCGAAAGTTAAGCCAAACTACATAATAGCTCCAAACTTCAACCAAAGGGGAAAAAAATCCTCTTTGCAAAATTAAATGTATGGAAGCTTTGACAATAATGCTACATTTAAATGTTAATTTGATGGAGGAGAAAGAACAAATATATTTTTCTCCTCCAACCATTCATGGGTATCACAGATTCTACAATCATATTGGCAATCAAACAGAATTGAGAAGAAAACAGTATGGAGGGAAGGAATAACATATATTGGACAGAATATCTGTTTAACATTTTTTAAAAGCCTGGAATGCCTATAACAGTTGTCCAATATTAAGTTCAACAGTCACCCACAAAACATTTTTTTTCCAATAAATAGTAGCACAATGTTGACACAACGTAACTCAGTCAATATACGCCAGGCCAGCGAACCTACTCTGATATTGTCAATCTTATCAATGCCTTAATTACATTTAGTTTTTCCTTCATCAATATTAGCGACAACATAGATAAGCAGATACTTAAAAACTGATTTACAATTAGCATCTAACAGACTCATTAACCAAACACTAGCTAAATTACCTGGCAGGTTTGGAGGAACCATATAATTTTGAAACAACCTCTGTATCGATACTTTTAACAAGCTTGTCCAAATTCTTAAACTGATCAGAGTAATTGCCTCCACTTTCCCCAACATAGTCCTCAACACTGCCACAAACACCAAAACATTAACAATAAAAACAAATTTACAAAACTAAAATTAGCCTAGTTGCAGCTAAAAGAGAGACTAAACCCTACTTAATTTCCAGATGTACGGGCTCAGAAGCGCCGTCTGCTAGTGCTGAAACAAGCAGTTTGTTTTTCATCACGAGACACTTCACCAACACTTTCTTTGAACCTTTCTCAGGGTTAATATACACGAACGTGTAACTATCATCTAGGTCGTTCCAGTGATCAATTCCTACTTCGTCTACACAGCCAAAAAGCAGCAGTGTTTAGTAAGAAAAAAAAGAGAAAGGAATCGAGTAATTGAACTATTTCATCGAGGTAAAAAGAAATAATTGATTACCGGTAGAGGGAGAGGAGAAGGCAGTATCAGCGGAAGGGCCGGTGGCGTTTAACATGTGACCCGAGGCCAGGAAAGACGAGTGAACTGCAAAGGCCACCTTGTCGCCCTCGTTTCGGAACGTCGGTCTCGCCGCCCTGATCACAGCCATTACCGACTTGTCGTTCGCCATTTTTGCTGTTTTTTTTTTGGGATGATTCGGTTTGATTTCGGTTTTGAAGTTCGTCTTTTCGTTTTGGGAAAGGCAGGGAGGCGAGAGGTTTTGAAGCGGTTGGCTTTTTGACTCTAGATACGTGGCAAGTCAAGTAAGCTGTCTTGTTTAGCAAGAATAAAACTAGTAATTGAAAAAATTATTATTATTAATTTTGTATGCAATTGATGAATAATACGCATCATTTATGCTTTTAATAAGGGAGGTTCGATAACTTTTTACCCAATAGTTTTTATTTATTAAATCGATAAAAATTTCATAAAATTTTTTATAAATTTAAATAGACATAAAATAATATAATTATTAAATAAATAATAAAATATTATTAATAATAGCGTTAAAATTTTTTATTTATTTTTATTCATGATTAATTATTTATAATTTAACATATATTTAAAAAATTTTAATTATATATATTATATTTTTAAAAAATATTTAATTATATTTATGATAAATTAATTAATATTAAAATAAATAATATCATAAATATTATGCAAAAAAATAATTATTTAATAATTATATTTAATTAAATATTTAAAATTTTAAACTATTATTAAATATATTTAAATATATTAGAATTAGCCTACATAACAAGATATTATACAGTACGAACACCAAACTTGTAACATCTGCCAGCCTTAAAAAAAGAGAGTTCTCGAGAGCGATTGAATGTTTACGGGTTTTTGAAAAGAGTAATGAGTCGGGTCGATATGGCAAACTTTAGTTGAAATTTTATTCCAATTATTCTGTTTATGAAGGCGCAAAACAAATTTGCCCATCAACTAAAATCTTCATATTCAGCTGCAGTACTAGTACAACTTAACATTCATAGATCTATTTTAGCATGTTTACTTTACAATATAAATAAAAATGGTAACTTTTATTCTCACGAAAGTGTACAGATACAACATTAATGGCAATTTTAAACAGTAGTTTGACTATGATTATCAGCTTTGTGTCTTCCTGTAGCTCTAATGTAACAGAAAACTGCCACCAAAAATGTGGTAGCTAGTCCTCCAAGGATGACACCGCCCCCAGCAACTGACTTGTCAATGGAATGGTGATCCTTCTTCAGATGGATCTCCTGCACTTGCACACTCAAATTCTCTGAATTGTTTTCTTCCTTTGAAGTTGCTTGCGGCGCTTCGGATGGGCTGAAATTTGCTGCATATTGGTGCTTCCCGAGTTTTCTTGTTGAAGGTGCTGCAGTTTTGTATGAATCATGGCTGATTGATGGGCTGGATGCCGGTGGATTTGAGGATGATGCTGCTTCAGAGTGGAGAATGGGTTGAGTATTTTCGCTAGCAGCCATGGCAAGACCCAGAAAAACTTCTGCTAAGATCAAGTAAAGAAGAAAATATTGAGCCATTTTCTATGATGGCGGATTGCAGATGCTTTTGAGTCTTTTTTTCGTTTTTCCTGACGCAGTAGAGATCAAATGAAGGGGATTTATGCATTTAAAGGAGATCCTGCAATCGTGTGGTTTGATGGAAATTTCCATGTGTGTTGGATTCCAGGATTAAAATCTAATTGATTAATTAAGTTATGATTTATGGGTTGTCTGTTGAATGGGGGAAAGCGAGATTAGAAATACAACTAATATCTTACTTAAGGGTACAGGATCTCTAATATGTTTATTTGTAAGCTGTTACGTATTTAGGTTGAATTATTTAAAGTAGGGTCACATTCACATCAGAAAATTTAAATATAATATTACAGACTACAAGTTCCCATTACTTCTTAGGAAATAGAAGATGATGAGAAGTTGCTTATTGTGATCGGAAAGTGTCTTGTGCTTCCAAGAAAACCCAAAATTAATCATTGTGTCTAATGTTACAATAAAGATATTCTAAATTTTTTCAATACTAAAGGAGAATTGACACATGTTTAGTGATTAACAGCAAGCTAGCAATTGTTAGTTTGTCAGACTAATTAGCGAATTAGTCTGGTTAATTAGTTGAAAAATTAAGGGCGACATATGTTATCATGAAGTTGAATAGGGTGACTAGTCAAAATCATGGATGAAAATTGTTAATCTTATTTGTGATACTGTTGTCTTTATGATGCAGACACGGCAACGCTGCGAGTTAAATTTGAGTAATGTGCTGCTGAAATCCTGGGTGCAGGAGAGCAGAATCTAACTTGTACGCCATACAAATAACAGCATACAATTCGAAGAAACAAATCTATATTATGATCCAAGAAAGAACAAGAGGCAAACATGCTTCCTGTTTGATTTACAACAAAAATTTCTAACCTATTCTCCTGTCTCTGTTCCTCTCTTTCGGTGAACTAGTCTATCCAATCATAACAACAATTAAGAGACATTTCTTGTCTGCAAACTATCAGTATACACCGAACTTCTAATGCTTGATTGCTTGTTGCATAGCCGCAGAGTAATTCCTCCGATAGTTTAATCATACATATCTACTAAAAAATGCATGCATAATGAACCATAAAAGTTATAATATGTTTGGTGCTATGATATGGAGGTTGCATATAGAGATACAGGAATATATAATCAATAGCCTATATGCATAATTATCATTTGTTAAGAGTCAATGATCATTAGTATAATCTCTATACTTCAATCTGCAATCGCGGTAGAGTGCTGTCGAAACTTGAGACACAATGCGTGAATACTTATTTTTTTAGACAGCAAGTTGGTGTTAGATTTTCAAGTGTTGCAAATGCTTGAAAAAAATATTGGAGCTATTGCCCTGAGAGGGAACAGACGCAGTGAAAGGTTTTGGACAACTTGGAGTGAAGAGTTTTATAGCAGAGTTTCAATTTTATTAAGAAGGGTTCTGTCAGTTACTGCCTTCTGCACTATGAGTTTGCGTTTGTTGTAGGTTGCATGTCTATTATTATTAAAATTTTTATCAAATCTCTCTTATAAAGTTTGTAATAATTTTATTTTATAATAAATTTTATAAAAAAAATATACTTTTTTTTTTCTATATTACTTTGACAAAGATAAATATAAATAATAAATAAATTAAGAGTATATATTTTTAATTAATTTATTTATATTTAAAATAATGTAACAGTGGTCAGTATGGTCTTTTACAAAATTTATTGTAAAATAAAATTATATAATAAACCAATATTATTTTCAGCACACGAATTGTTTACTGGAGATCCCCGTGCCAGGGCATGTTTGGTGATGGTAAAACCCACCCAGTGGAGCAACATGGTGGTGATTGCACGTGCAGATAATGGAGGACAAATGACAATTCGCTGCCATGAATTTCTCGTGAACTTCAGAACAATTTCTACTGAAACTATGATAGCAACCCATTTCTTAATAGAAAATTATATAAAAACCAGTGGTGTGTATTTAGAATCACCCAAGACCAAGACCTGTAAAGTCACATTTTAGCCTTAAGCCCAACCCAATGTGGGCAAAAAATGAAAAAAATAAAATAACTGCACCAGCCGGGAATCGAACCCGGGTCTGTACCGTGGCAGGGTACTATTCTACCACTAGACCACTGGTACTTGGTGGGCTAATGGTTAGAATGTTTAGATATAAATAAATACTGCTAGCCTCACCATCGATTCCAGCCGCAGATTCAGTAATCCTCCGAACGAGGGCCACAGGCTACAGCCATTCCTCTGCTCGAGTTATTTCGCTTCCCAGAAAATTCTCTGTCGTCACTCTTGCAAATGGCTCTCTCAATAACAGCTACATCTCAAAATCTCTCCTTCTCAAAATCATTATCGCCTCCAACTCCACTCTTCCTCCACACAAAACTCTCTAACCTCTCTCTACACCACCAAAAATCCACTATAATCAGAATGGGAGGCGGGCCCCGTACCTATCCGGGCGGGGTCTCGAAGTGGCAGTGGAAGCGGATGCAAGCTAAGAAAGCCAAACAGCTCTTAAAAGCTCGACTCTGCCGCGAGAGACAAATATACGAAATGCGAAAGAGAGCGGAGCTCAAGGCGGCGGTTTCGGAGCTTGAACGGCCCTGGGAAGTCGTTGAAAAAGCTCCCAATCTTTTCTCGGTCAGCGCTGATGAACAAGTCAAAGTCTTGGCTGACAGGTTTCAGAAACCGGGCGGGTTTGACCTCTGGACTGAAAAGGATGGACCGCAATTGTTTGAGACCCCGGACGGTTTACCTTCTGCGAGGTTTTTTCCCAAGGGAGTTGTTCATAGTGTTAAACCTTATGGAGTTATTGCGGAGCGCAGTCAATTATATAATGAAGGAGATGGAAATAATTGTAATTCTGAAAATGGGGATTCGCAGGAGATTTCGAACACGAATGGGTTCGGTGAAAAGACTAAACGATGGAGGAAGAGAGGGAATAGGAGGAGGTTGAGTGTGGGGGAGTCAGATGCAAAACAGAGATTAGAATGAACTACTACTATTTTGGTAATGCTTTCACTCTATTTTCACAGAAGTTAGTTCATTTCATAATGTATTTGTTGCATATGGCCTGATAAGATGATTGAAGCTGTATGTGTTTGTGAATGTTTATATTGTGGCTTTTCGTGCACTCAAGTTGTAATTAACAATTAATTACTAGTTCTCGTAGCTTTCAGATGGTATTATATTATTGTATTATTCTTCTCCATACTTTTGGGAGATTTCTTTCTGTTTTGTTGCTTGGTCGCAATTCTATATGGTGTGTAGTACATGGACCCTGTCCTGTGCCGAAGCATCACAGATCAACAAATAAAGTGAATGAATGTAAACTATGTATGTGTTGGAAAAATATTGAAGGAGACATTAAAAAAAGGCATGCTTTTGTTCTCTGAATTAAATTCACTTGATTAGGTTTAACTTGAAACCTGACGAATTGTTGTTGTATGACGACTTCTTGTTGTATGGATCGGTGGGGTTTAAAAGTTTGATGCTGAACACTAGTTGGTTAAGTTTCCTGGGCACAGAAAAGAAAAGAGAATCTGACTAAGATTGTTTTCACGAGTGATTTACTTAAGGACTTGACCACCCTTGAATGAAAGATTTGCACATATAGACGGTTAGTTGCCTTAAAATGTAAATATGATAGGTAATATAACATAAGCTAATTGTTCTCCAGTCAAGGACAAAATTCATTTCACTTTGCACCAATTATCTTTTTCCGTCTACACCTGTGTTGACTCGTGAGTGAATAACAAAGAAACTATTCTGGTTAGTTTGGTATTGGAATTGTCTTAAACCATCGGATTTCACACTTACAATAGAAAACGAATCATCCTCTGCAAGATTTACCTGTTAAATTGCCCAAACCAGAGATCCAGGGTTCTTCAAAAGTAGCCTATGGTTCTAAAATGAATACATTTTGACATATGAAGTGAAAGTGTAGAATCATGGCTTGTTTTTAATGCCACAGATTGGGACTAGCACAAATGAATTTCTGGCTCATATGTGTTTATAAGAAACATCTAATATCAAATCATTAGCACACTTCCCAACTATTGTCTTTTATCTCCCCCCTGTCCACCAACTAGTTTGTTGCATAAGAGAAAAGATGTTTATGACAATTATATTTTGGTGTAAGGAAAGAAAAACATATATGTTATTCAAGGGTATCGAAGTAAGTTTGTGATATGGGGGATGAAGAGATGACTTTTGATCTTTTTTGTTCATCTGGAACTGTGATAATGGTTCATGAAAGCATGTTAGCTGGGCTTCTCTTGATTTGTGGCTAATGAGGCTCTGTTTCTTTGCCAATCTTGGATGGCACCCACAGAGGTAGAGAAGTGTATGGCAATATTAGGTGGTTGAGGATTACTGGTAGCTGTATATTGGTAATCTCCTGACTTTGCTTGGAAGAGGTTGCCTCAGTTGTCTCTGAGATGTTTAGGTTGTCAGTTTTGAGGGTCTTTGTTACTGGCAGTTAAGGTTTTATTGTACAGGGTAACATGGTAGATCCTTAAGTTGTCTGGTATTATTGCTTGTTAATTAAAGTGAAAAAATGATATTATATCTTACCTTGACTGATTCATTTTACTTGGGGATCAGTTTTGCATATCATATGAGATGCTGGAGGCTGTAAATACATTTGCACATAAGAAATTCAATCTTCCAAAGTTCAGATGATGGTCTGTACCCCAATATATCACATGGAGAAATTATTATTTCAATGGTTCTTTGATGTATATTTTTATGTGCCACAGCTCAATTCCTTCCAATTGCAATAAAACTTATTGATTTTCCTGATTTTATTGAGATGCGAAAAACTTAAATTTATACTCGAGAATACTTGAAGGGATAAAAGATATTTTACACAACGAAACACTCAAAACAACAACAAATTAAAATATGTTATATCTAGATCAAAAGAAACAAATAAATACGGATGCAAAAGTAAATATAACAAACAAATTTAAGAGCAATAAGCAAAAATAAATCAAAGAATGATGAATTTGTTATCGACGAAGAAAAGCCTTATGAAGTATTTTTTATAAAATAAAAACTTTCTGGCCTAATATATAAGTTACAAAAATATTTTAATAATAAAGAAGAATTTATAATTGATAATTTAGTACAAGAAATTTTGCCACTTAAACTTGATTATTTTGACAAGTGACTCGCTTTAAATAGTCATATTTTCAGAATTTTGAAATTTTCTTTCATCAATGAAATCCTAGAACGACAAGTTTCCATGACTGGAACTCCCACCACCAACAACAATTAAAACTCTGAAGATTTCTCAGTTGAATTTTGTAACTCTTGAACAACATGTTCACAAAACTGAAGTTCTAATCACGAACAATAATAAAAAATCTGAAGGATTCTTAATTTGATTTGATGTAAGAATAATGATAATATTTATCAAGAGAACACACATATGATAATATCTCATTTACAAAGGAAATCTATCAATTTCTCTTGAGAAGAAGGCAATGATATGCTATAATAAGTCTCTCTCACTTTTTGGGGATGAATGAATGTGATTTTATATAACATTTGGCTGTTAAAAATGCATTAAAAAGTTAGGTTTTGGGCTATTTTACGAATTGCTACTTAAGCGGCAAGATAATGTTAGGTTGGGGGACAATCCATTGTAATGTTTGCTTAAGCGGCTTACTTGGCACTAGGTTGGTGGATACTCTAATGTTTGACCATTAATGTATTCATATCTCCGCTCAAACCAATGTTTAGTATTGTTTTGGCAAATGAACCAGTTTGTTCAAAAATTAATTCAAACTTAATCATTTTAACACGAAATAAGCTAACATAAAATCTAAATCTAATAAGATATATATTTCTTGGGTTGTACTGATCTATGATTTTTTAAGTTTAATGAATGAGCATGTAATAGGTTATGTGTGGCCATTTTGGCCATGTTGCCTTGTAGCCCAAATGCATAATAGTGCCCATGAAATGTTTAAGCCGAAGAAAATTGATAGACAACTCTGGATTCTAGTCCTTTTTTTTTCTTAGTTAAATGAGAGTTTGACAATAACGCAAAGTAGTGCTTTGTATTTTCCACATTATGCTGTGTGACAGGCATATTGAATTCATGATTGGTTTTATTAAGTAGTACAAACAATACTAGAATAAGATTGTTGGAATTGAGTAATTGAAACTCGAAGCTTCAAATGGCGATATGATTACATGGGGTTTTATTCAAGGATAGAATGAAAACAGACTCCAAAAATTTGGAAAAAATTTACAGTTTCAAGCAAATGATATTACTTATTAATTGTAGGCATCTTGCCTACTGAGTTATTTTATTGATGCTGAAAAGGTGTAACCAATAACTGAAAAATGGTTTTACGTATTATTGAAACCAAAGGCCTCTCTTAAATAGAGGAATTTACACGGAATGACTCCTTAAGATAAGGAAACAAAACACAGAAAAAAGGAAGAAATTTTAAACATGAACTTATCTCTTAAAAACTAGGCTACTTATCTAATAACAATTTTTATTAAAATATAAATAATAAGGATAAATTTTGCATAAAACTTAAAAGTCAGATAACTTTTAAATTCGAATAAGTACACTCATAAGAGCTTATCGTTTCAACACTCTCCCTCAAGCTGGGCTATAGACATTAATCATACCTAGCTTGTCAATCAGTTTCTCGAACACATGCTTGAAAATTCTTTTAGTCAATATATTGGCAACTTGTTTAGAATATGACACATACTCCAAATTGATCGTTCCTTCATTTATCTTCTCTTTGATAAAATATTGATCCACCTCAACATACTTCATCCTATCATTATGGACTGGATTATGTGAAATTGTGATTGCCATTTTATTATCGCAATAAACTTTCATTGATTCATTTATATCCATTCTAAGTTCCTTCAACAAAAATTTCAACTATATTATTTCATAAATTCCATGAGCTACAACCTAAATGACGTGAGCCCTTAGGCAAAGTAGCCTAAAAACCCTCGAATAAGTGAATTTTAACCTGGAAAGCTAATATGATTAGATAATGAACCCTAGACCTGTTGAGGAACTTGTCTCAAGAACCTAGGGTGCAAAGAGATGATGCCACAAAAAATTGTAAAGCTTTTGATAAGTCTAAGTTCATGAAAAAATTTAAGAAGAATTACTCACAAATTCACACAAAGTTTCAGAATTTTATTTATCTAGAGTTGTTGCAAAATAACATCTTAAAATTGTTTAAATGCTAAAACCCTAATACTACCCTTAAACCAATAGGTATGCATGTCCTAGTTGAAATTGAATTCCTAAATCTAACCCTAATACCCACAGTTACTATAGCAATCATGGTTACTATAGTAAATCCACAAAAATAAGCATTGTTTCATTTAAACACTAAAAAACCTTAAAATAAGCTAAAACAAGTAATTAAAATAACTATGAGCTATTTAATTAATTATACCAAGCCATTAATATAACAATACTATAGTAATTACGATTACTGTAGCAAACCCACAAAAATAAGCATTTTTTCCTTTAAATACTAACAAATCCTAAAACTTTTATTTCCTTTAAATACTAGGAAACCCTAAAATAATCCAAACTAGACAATTAAAATAATTATGGGTTATTTAATTAATTGTACTAGGCCATTAACGTAACAAGAATATAGACTAAAATAATTAAATAAAATTACATCAAGCCCACATATAGAATACAATGTGGTCGCATATGCCTTCATATCTTCACTTTTGGACTTGGCCTTCAATAACTTGTAGCAAATGCACCAAGGATGATTTTTCATCTCGTAAGCCTAGATTCCATAATGTAGAGCTCTTTGTCTGTTATCCATGTATGGTTCAGTTATGGTCATTTGAACAAGTTCTTTTATTGCCTTTTTTATTTTCTTTGCACGTGACCTCGTAAAAGACCCATTCAGAACATGTAACGGATCTTGAACAATTTGATCAACTTGTGGAGCATCTTGGATTCCATCACTAAATTATGCCTTTACACTACTCCTTGCCACAACTGTATGCTTTTTACTTCTCTATGTCACTAGATTACCTTATACAAAAGTACAATATCTAGTTGTTGATCTTTTATCTTTTACCGAACTAGCCCAGTCAGCATCAGTAAAGGTTTCTATAGTTCTTTCTGAAAAATAAACCATGCCTTAGAGTACCTTTCAAGTATTTTAAGATTTAGTAGACCACATCTATATGCTCCATAAATGGTGCATGCATGAATTGACTTATAACATTAACAGCCAAGGCGATGTTAGGTTTAGTATGAGAAAGATAAATGAGTTTCCCATCTAAACGTTGATATCTCCCTTTATCTACAAGGGTACTCCCTAGACAATCTCCCAACTTATAATTCGGGTTCATATGGACATCAACTAGCTTACTTTCAAGCATACCGATTTCCTTAAGTAGATTTAACACTTACTTTCTCTGTGGCACTGAGATTCCACTCTTGTTTCTAACTATTTCTATTCCAAGAGAATATTATAAAGTACCTAGATCTTTAATTTCAAATTCGATTGCAATAACCTTTTTTAATCTCTTTATCTCTTCACAATTATCACATGTCAAGATTGTATCATTCACATAAATAATTAATACAATGATCTTATCCATTATATGCTTGTAGAACATAGTATGAACAGATTGAGCCTACTTGTAACCTTGGTGACACTATTTTCATGAACCTTACAAACCATGCTCGTGGGGATTGTTTCAATCTATAAAGCGACTTTCTGAGTTGACATACATTTTCATGAACTTTAGCTTTATCGAATTCTGGTGGCAATTCCATGTACACTTCTTATAAGTTGCCATTTAGAAATACATTTTTCATGTCAAATTGTTGAAGTCTTTAGTCAAAATTTGTTGCAAGTGACAAGAGAATCCTTACTGTATTTAATTTTGCAATAGGTGCAAAATCTCTTGATAACCAACTTCATAGGTGATTAAAATTTTGCGTAATTATTATATTAACATTTTGGTGACTGAGATAAAATTTTTCAAATATAACAGATATATAATTCGAAAAATGAGTTAATGATTTTGGTTATTACAATTTCTATTTCGTCCTAGAAAATAAAAATATCAAACCAAGCCCATTTATTTAACAATTTTGGGCCATGTAAATAACAATTGGGTTTAGAAGAATTTTATGCAAAATGACCCAAATAATAAGCTCAAATCAAAGTGAGTGTTAAAGCCCAAAATTAAAATAAATAAAACCCAAGCCCACTCATATACATGGCCAGCCAATTCCATACATTTAAATAACCCATTTTCTTTTAATTTTATCATTATTTGTTTTATTTCTTTGACCTAGAAAAAAAATTGAAAAAGTGAGAAAAGGGAGAGGGCAAACCTGCAAAGGATCAAAATGGGTACAAAATAGATTTGGCCAATCAAGAAGAGGGAAATGAGTGTTTGGCTAGATGAGAGGAAGAGAAAAGAGGAGTTACGGGAAAGAATGGGGGAGAAGATGAATCTAACCATGAGGAGAAGGGAGATGAAAACTCGGCCATGGGGAGAAGGAGAAAGAAAATTCGGCCAATGGTTTCTATTCAAAGATGTCATTTTTTTTCATTTTGATTATTAATTCATTCTTAAAAAGCTAAAACTTAAGAAAAGAAAAAGAAATTTTAGAAGAATTGAAAAGGAAAAGAAACCCATAGAGAGAAGAATAACCCATGAGAGGGAAAGAGAAGAGCAAGCTTATTGGCTGAGTATAGAGAAAGAAAGAAGAGGGAAAAACCGTGAATGATAAGGAGAGGAAATAATGGCCAAATGAAAGGGTGAGAAAGGAGGAGAATAAGAAAGTTGCCAAAGAAGAAAAGATGGGGGAAGAAAGAAGAGAAAGCTAAAAAGAAAAAGAGGAAGAGTGGTGAGTGAGTTTATATATATTGGGTTTTCTTTTTCGTATATAGTAAATGATTTTGCTTTGGTTATGGAGTTAGCGGCTTACTCATTGTAATGTTCTTTGAATTTATGTTTGAGTTTATTTGGCTGAATCAAGTGAATAAATAAGGGAGACAAAGAATGCGAAATAAGAAAGAGAGAGAGATTAAAAAAAGAAAATGAAAGGCATCACATGCTAGATGAAATGCCGGAGCGAGATATGGAAATGCAAATGAAAAAGATGGAAGAAAATATGGTTTTCCAGAAAACAAGGTGAGTAGATGTGTATTGGATTATGGTTTGAAGTATAATTGTGTTATGCAATGAATATATATGAAATTGTATGTGTTATGTGATTTATGGTTAGGAAATAGTAGAGATATTTCATAGTTCATGAATTTGTTAGGATTATGGTTGTTGTAATATATTTAAAAGGTAGATTTGAAGTGTGATTACATGACACGAGGGTAGTGGAGTTAAGCGGAATAGGGGCGGTGAGTTTTGCGAGTAAAAATGAGTGAGCGTAAATTGCTGGGATCCTTAAATAAAGTTCAAAAAAATGAAAACTGAGCGAGTTCTAGACTTTGGATTAATGAGCTGTAAAATTCTATAAAAACTAGACATATAGAGAAATGTTATAGCCAAAAATCAGGTCAAGATGTTCAATGACAAACTCCCAAAAAATTTGAAATAGGCCTGCCCTGTCGTACAGCTGAACTCTGTTTTGTTGCGTCATGTGTTGAAAATCAATCATAACTTAAGCGATTGGATTCAAAACCCACCTTCGTAAAGTGAGGTAGAAACTATTCTCATAATAGAGAGTACCACAAAAAATTTAAATTGTGATGCATTGCTGATTTAACATAGTGCGAGTTTAAAGTCGCTCGCTGTACAGTAAACATTAATTAGGTATTTATAACTTAAGTAATCGAATTCGAAACCTGAATCTGTAAAGTGCGGTAGAGTGTACATGTATTTATTTATTTATTCATCCAATGATAATCATGAAACCTGACATAAGTCATGTATTGTAGATCACCAATCAGAAAGCCACCAACGCGCTTTGGTACGACTTGGTTGAATTCTAACAGATGAGTGGACTAATCCTATTTTACAATGATTCCAAAACTTACATTAGCGCTGATATATATG
The DNA here is from genome assembly GCA_035584115.1 of Cedrela odorata. Taxonomy (NCBI): domain Eukaryota; kingdom Viridiplantae; phylum Streptophyta; class Magnoliopsida; order Sapindales; family Meliaceae; genus Cedrela; species Cedrela odorata. Next base: position 2,051,579 of record JAXCLQ010000003.1, read on the forward strand.
TATATATTATTTATTGAATTAAGTTTAAATCTTGACAAAAATCAGACTAGTTGTAATTTTTGGTAAGCCGAGTTTGTTTAAAATAATTTGGAGTGCTTAGTGCTCTATTTTATGATTATTTTATAAAGATATTAAGGTGTTTAAATTATGAATATAACCCTTGGGGCATTGATATATATTTACACGCTTTGTTTATAAAGTGGATATAATGGTGATACGGCACTAAGTCAGCAAAATGTATAAATGTATGATATATTGTATTCATTAGATATTTTTGTGGTTATAGTGTATAACCATGGTGGATATTGAGCCTTATAAGTGAGTGAATGGTTATGGTTTTAAATAATCACTTGAACTCAGTGATGGAATGCATATGATAAAGAATTTGATTTAATTCTATAAATTTCGTTGATTAAAGTTTTATAAAATAGTATTTATGTCGAATATGTGACATGTCTTTAGAAATGTTAAAAATATGTTGCGACCTTGAGAATGTACAAGTTGTGATGTGGGCGGTATATGTTGAAAGCTTACTTAGCTTCTCTAAGATAACCTTAAATAGTACATTATAGAGTTTATAATTAATACAGTTATGGGAACTATCATTTGGAGATGTTGAGAATGCCTTAATATTGAAAATATAAATATTTCGATGATTGGGTTGAGTTATTTGGTTATTATACAAATATAATGAATGGTGAGAACGTGGAATTATGAGTTGTGAAATGATAAAAATGTTACAGATGTGTTGAATTGTTGTGAGCCCATGAGTCGTGTTTTATGTCGTGTTAATTTGAGATAAGATGTTAAGATAGTTCATTGAGCGTATATAAATAATGTATTTCGCTAAATTAAAATGTGAATGTAAAATTATTATTCGAATTGAATGTTGAAATATATATAATAAAGACTTAATTAAGTTCTAAAATTGATTTAACTATGAATCATTAAGTGCCAAAATTGTTACGGTTGTTAAAACCGTTCTCGCGAATGTCAATGATAAGTCAGAATATTGTGAAGTTATGGAATGTAATTTGGGAAATGACATGTAATAAAAAGAGAGATATTTAGATGGAAAGTTGATATATATATATATATGTGTGTGTGTGTGTGTGTGTGATTTATATATTTCATGAGTAATTATTGATTTGAAACCAAAGGGACGGAAATACGTAACACTCTTAGATTCTCATGCTTCAGATGTTACATTTCTGAGAGCACTAATGATGATTAAGGGGACGACGATACGTAACGCACCTAGATAAATTTTGTGAGAGCACTAATAGTGATGAAGTTGATGTTGTCATCGCAGAAAAATATTATTTGTGATGCAAAAGTTTTAGTTTCATGACCATACAGTTTCACAGTGATTTAATTACAAAAAAATTTAATTTTTTGATTTAAATATTTTATTATATTAGCACTTACTCATTGAATCTCCCTAAACTTATCCCCTTCCAAATCTTCAGTTTTGCAGGAATTTATGACTAGCAAGCTATTTCAGCATCTTAAAAACATGAGCTGAGGAAATGGTCTATAACGCAGTCACCAAGGTTATTGGGTCCATGTCATGTACATTATTTTATGTTCTATTATGTCATATGACATTCATTTTGACATCGAATGTTGTAATTATAAACATGGTAAGTTCATTGTATATTTAATTAATTATGTATTGTAATGTGAGCACTTGTGTTATGCATGGTATTAGTGGAGGCATATCGCCCTTGAACTGAGTAAGGATGTTTATAAAATACGTTGTGCATTCATGTATTGTATTGATATTTACATAGGTTGAGTAAGGTTTAGGGTGATCGGGTGGTTTTATCACTTGCCTGTAACATTCCATGATTTGGGATGTTACAATAATATTTGTGAGTTTTTGGTGAGTAGCATTGATAACCTTTCTGAGTAGGTGAATATCCTAAGAAAATACATTTTCTAGCTTTAGGATCCAATTTGGTTCTCTTATGATCATAGATATGGATAAATGACATAAATCCAAATACTTTCTGTCAAGGATGACAATTTGGGACACAACATGATTATTTGGTTCTCTCATGAGCCTATGTTGAAGAAACATGGGGAAAAAACAAGGATGTATGTTGGCTTTTCTACCAATCAAATCTATTTCATATTTTAGATATTTGGCTTGATTAAGACGTATGGTTTATGCAGGCTAAGAAGACAGTTTTTGACGAGGCTAAGAAGAAGATAGAAGAGGAGGTAATTTTCTTTATACATTATTGTTGTTTTGGATTTGGGTTTTTAAAAGATACTTATTTACTTTGTAAATCATTAATAGTTGTGAATGAAATTTATCAATAAAAATATTTTTTCTTCATATTGAATCAAAAACCTTCTTTAACTATAGTTTTTGCCGATGAAATTCTAATGTGAGTCTCTCTCTTTTGCCTTCATTTTTTTTATAGAGATTAAATCGCTTATGATATGTTGATGTAAGGATGGCATGTTTATATATTGTTGCTTTTACCTTTTAATTTTTATTACTATGTGGGTGTGTGTTTGATTACATGTAAGCTTGTGTATGTGTGGAATGATTAAATGAACAACTAATAATTACTCAGCAATTGTTCGATTAAAATTCTAAATAGGTTTATGCCAAAGATTGATTTTTGAAGTATATTTAATTTTTTATTTTCTTAAAATATTTTCTTTCATCTTTGTTAGGTTTAATTCGATAATTATATTGTTAACTTATAAATTAGTATTCTTAAGCTTGGACAAAATGGTGGAGCTAGAAATTTCAGAGATTCGTTCATATCATTAGATCATATTTAGTGGAATTTCAACCTCTCAAATCTAGCAGTAGATTTGTCAAACTTAAGGGGTAAGTTCTGGATTGGATTCAGTTTACTAGTAGAATTATATTATATAATTTAAAATAACTTTTACTTTTGATATATAACTTTTCCTTAAAATTGGTCGTCACTTTTGCAAATTTAAGAGTTCTTGGAAATTATCTTGGTTCCCATTTTCTACCCTTTAATTCAAAACTTAAGGTAGAATCATCTTCTGCTGAAGAAGTTTGGAAGAGCCATGTATCTTGGACTTGTTATACTAATGATTTTTAGTATTGTTATTTAGGATTGAAAAATTAAGATTTGAGATTATGTTATTATTTATTAGTTGTTTATGGATATGTGAATTGAAATTGAAATTTTTTTCTACTTATTTAGAAGAAGTTTGGATAGATAGATTTAATTTGTATGTTTAACAACACTAAATTATTAATATTTTAGTTTTTTTATAATTATTTTTGTTATAATTTAATCCTATTTAAACGAATCGTACTAAACGAATAATCATCCTTAAACAAATAAACGAATCTAAACAAATAATTGTGTTATAACGAATCATGTCTGAATAAACGAATCGTATTCGAATTTAAGTTTTTGATACAAATAAGAAAGGAATCGCATTTGTATCGATTGGAATAATAAATAAATCGTATTCGTGTCGACACAGATATGATTCGTTTATCCGAATTGTCATCCCTACTTTCGGTGGTAATCAACTAACTGATTTATTTTTAGAATAAGTGTTTAAGAAGACATATAATGATAATTCATAGTTATGAACACGTGTTGGAATCCTCTTTGTAATATAACAAGCAGTAAATATTGAATCCCCCTAGAAATATTTTGGAATATTATAAGTGAACATGAGAGCTTTAATGATTTCAAGTAGGTGTCGATTTTTCCTTTCGGCAATTTTGTTTTGTTGAGGAGTTATGACAAGAGAGCTTTGATGTATAATTCCATTTTGTAGGAGAAATTTTCCTAAAATAAGACTAAAGTACTCATGTCTATTGTCAATACGAATTATTTTAATATTTATTTCATTTTAGGTTTTTATCAAGGAATAATATTTTTAAAAAATTTCTTCTACTTTAAATTTTTTATTTAAGAGATGTACCCAATATAACATCATACGATCCATTCACAAATGTTATGAATCACATTTTATCAATAAGATGCTTTATTTTAGATAGACCTCAAATATTGCTATGAATTAAAGTAAATAGAGACGATGCCTTATAAGTACGAGAAGAAAAGGAAAAACAAGAATGTATTACAAATTGGCAAATATCACATTGAAACAAATCTTTATTATGAAACAAGTTTGGAAACAAATTTCTCAAACATGAAAAACTAGAATGTCTTAATCTAAGGTGCCATAACATTATTTGTTGTTCTCTAGAAAACTCACAACTTACGATTTGAGCTTGTTTATTCAAGATGACATTTTCCTTAAAATGGTAGAGTCCTTCACGTTCCTTAGCATTGCAAATCCTCTTCCCCGCAGATAGGTTTTAAAAAATACACATAGACTCAGTAAAGTAAACTCCACAATTTAAATCTTTAGTTAATTTACTAATATAAAGTAAATTACAAGATAAATTATAGACATGTAAAACAATGCAATTCAATAGATAGACTAATTTTAATTTTCCCAATTCCAGCAATAGTTGAAAGAGAACCGTTTGCAATTTTTACTTTAAAATTCCAAGAACTCTATGAATAGAAGCAGAATAATTTTTCACATCCAGTAATGTGATCCGTGGCACCAAAGTCTATGACTCAATACTCAATTTTGCTACTCTCAATGCGAAAAAGAATTTACCTTATTGGGCAAGTAAAGAGTCGAAAGAGGTGGTTTTTGTAAATGCAGGGGTAAGTAGTTTATATAACTATTCTGACTAATTTTTGTGAGAGAAAGTTGCACATGTTCAATTGGAGTACTTAAAGTTTTAGATAAGCTTTGGAATCCCGAGGCATCTCAATTGGTCAACCTTAAGTACTCTCTATAGCCTTGCTTATTGTCATCATGCTTGTTCAATCTAGAATGATGTCCATGCAGTTTCTAATAATGATCTTTGGCGTGATTTGGTTTCTTGCAATAGTCACACCAAATATGGTTTCTTTTATTTGATCGAGATGCCTCTTGTCCCTTAGGAGCATTCTCTTGTCCGTGAATAACTAATCTAGAAGTTTTTAGCTGTAAAGTTTTTGATCCTCTTAGCGTAACACATTTTTAGCTAGCCTCCCTACGTATTTCAACAAAGATTTTAGCATCAAAGGAAAAGGTTTTATACCTAGAAAGCGGTCACAAATCGTATATTCTCTTTCTCAACTTGTTTTTTTGTTTTTTTTTTTTGTATTTCTCCTCATCTCTTGGAGTTTCCTAGTCTATTTAAACAAACAAATTGATTTCTTTCCATAATTGTGTGAGAGCATTATAATACTGGGTAAAAATTCATGATATCCATGCACAAATCTTTTGCCTTATTCCGAAGCTCGAACAATTAATCTGAATTTTTCATATCTAAAAAACATATGGTAAGTGCATCCTATAATTCTTTTGTCGATGTTGACGTAAATCCTTTCTTGGACTTCATACACTATCAACAATTTTCTTCTTCTTTTTCTTTTCTTATCTGCTAGCTTTGACCTGCGGTCACAATCAAAGCCAATGGGGTAAAAAGCCAATTATCCGGCAAAAACCCTTAAATGCTTAAGTTAATGTTTTACTTTAAAAAAATATAAAAGAGAGTTTTAGTCTTTTTGGCCAGAGTTTTAGTATTGCACCTGGTTGTAGCTAGTCTCCTTTTATAAGTGTTTGTGTTCTCTTATCATGGTAAAATTCTATGAAATCTAGAAACAAATATCTCGACGTGCGAGGATCATAGAGATTCCATTGGGTAAGCATCGGCTTTCGAATTATGAGGAATCAAGTGCTTTTTACATGAAGTGTATCTATAAGATTCTTATTGTGTAAGAAGTCTTAATTGGCAAAAATTTTCATTTGAGAATAATCCGGGAAGGATATAGGAAGGAGATGAATTCTTCACAAATACGTTACTGTTGAGAGGTTTTAGGAATCTATCTGAGACTTCTCTATTCACCCGAAACGAGCTCAGGTGTTGTATGTCTGAGGCCCTAATAAGCTGACCAAGGCTCTTATAAGCTATGATTGAGACATTTATAAGCAGTGGCTAAGACCTGTATATTAATTTGGGATGCTGAACCGAGACTTTCTTATTCCTTTAGATCTTGGCTTCTGAGAAAGCCTTATGCCTTTTACTTTTAGGATAACGCTTCTTGGGTGACACTTGACCTTAAAATGTTGTTAGTTTCCTCATATAGGGCAGCTCGGGGCCCGTAGCCTTATAGGCCTTAGGCATTCCAGACTATATATATACCCAACAGTTGTATTGTAATACAAATACAATTCCTTGATGTCCCCTTTTATATAATTAATAATCTAGGCCATAACCATAGAATTTTATGCATCCTAGGTAGTAACTTCTTCATTTGGTTGCTTTGTTGTGCTTGTGATATTGCCAAGTCTTTTACACCTTCTTATCACCATTAAAGTCGAACAAGGCCATTGTTGAAAAATTTTATTCTTTAGTTAGGTTGTGATAATTTGTAGAGAGGAGTTTTCAGAAAGGTATGTGGATGGTATGTTCATGGAGGTTGTGGCGGGTAAGTTTACAAGATTTGGATTTGTAGGATTTGTGTTTTCAGGGTTCGAATTGGATATCCTTGAAGAAGTCTTGGATGCGTCGTCTTGGCAAGTACTTGTCAAGGTTGTCTAAGCGAGTGAGTTTACAATAGCCTATGGTTCTAATAAAATATTATGCTTCTAGGAAGAGACTCTCTTGGATCTGAACGTTGCTTCAATTGTGTGTTGACCTTTGTGTTACAAAAATTCATGTTTTGATGATAATAAATTATGTCTTTCAATCAAACAAATGAAAAAGAAGTATTAAGAGCTCAAATTGAAAAATCTAGTTATAAGCTAAGGGTAATTAATCTTATGTCTTTGGATATATATTTGTGTGTGTATGTGTGATTGTGGTAAGTTTGTAAGCTCATTTGTTTTATTCAAAAATATAATTTCAAAACTTGCGAAATGTATTAAAATATATACTTTTAAACTCTAGGATATGAACTTAATTGCAAATTTCAAAATTGGAACAGAGACTAAACTATAAGATTTTAGGGACAAACTTGAAGGTTTTGAAATATTTAAAAAACGAAAAAAATTTACGAATCGACCTACCGGTTACCTGGGTTCATTTTTTAGTTTTTGATTTTTCACAAATCGGTCAACCATTTACTTAAATCGATCAACTGTTTGCTCCCGAGTTTTGAATTTTGTCTTCTAACGACTAGTTTTTTAACCCTAACTATAAATACAAATCTTTTGATTTTAAACATTTCTTCCAAATTTTAAGTGCTTACAACTGCTTACAAATATTTTTCAAGTTTTAAAATCAAAGAGTGAAAGA
>JAXCLQ010000003.1:2074660-2095598 GCA_035584115.1 Cedrela odorata
AGGTTTGGTTTTGTGGTCAAGACAATATATATGCTGACATAAGTCATGACCAAAAAGCAAAAGCTTATTCATACAAGGCTGGCTTTGCAGCAAAAACTTAATCCATAGCCTTCACAGAAGCTTGTAACATAAGGTTTTGGAAAACACTTCATTTGTATATATCAAACAAAGAAGTCCTTCAAGCTGCCAAAAGCTGAAACACAACAGCCTTTAATACTTTAAAACTTTACCACGGTTCAGTCGCAAGGTATGCAATCCACTTGTGTTTTGTTGGATATAATTTATTTTATATTTATGGGTCTACATATATATAATAATTGTATATCATAGGCTATCATAAGGCTAAGTCCAATTAAAATGATTTAATAAAATATTAATTTTGGGGTTTTAGGCTTTTCATAAAGTATAGATCAATTTTAATATGTAAAGATCCAATAGTCTAATTTCTATTTTTATGATGAGCTAAAATAGAAATAAGGCATGTCAAAAAGTGTATATTAGGGTTATAGTCTCCAAATCAATATAAAGAGGTTTTTATCTTTTCTATCATCCCATCATCAGAAAAAAGATAGCAAACCTCCATAAGCAAATTACAATATTTGACTTGGAAGATCAAAAACTTCGAAATTAAAAATTACATTAATCTCATGGATTCAAGTACGCTTCTGCATCTTATTTATTAATTTTTTGATGATTTAACATGAATGATCCTATTTTGTGATGATATTATTCACATATAAATTTTATAATAAGTGGTATCAAAGCTTCTTCATGTTGAATCATTGAGTATTCAGAATTAATTTTATTTATTGAGTTCATTTATATATATATATATATATTATTTATAATATCTAATGAATGATTATTCGAAATGGTGTTATGTCCTGACGTTTTCTTTAATTATAACATTAAAAAAATGTTGAGCTAAAGACTTCTAGTTGAAGGATTTTAGCTTTTGGGTCGAATGATTGTTGAGGTTAAAATATCTATTTTGCTTTAGTTCTTATGTATGTATGGTCAGTTTAGTCGAATTAGTGTAACAGCTTTTGCATAATGTTCAATTTAAATAGAATAGTTAATAAAATTTAAATTGTCGACTATCAATTTTCCTTTTAATTAATATAACAGTACCTGTAAGGTGATATTGTGAGGGAAGTTTTGGGTACAATTAATATATTATATGCATATTAATTAATATTACTCTTTTGTTATATGGACATGATTTAAATATACATATATATATATATATACATATATATATATATATAAATTCAAATTTTGGTGCAATTATTTTTTTTAAATGTCTAGTATTCTAAAATAAATTGATTGAAACAACATGTTATCAAAGTAGTCTTTTTTGAATAAATTAATTTATTTTTGGGACATCAAGATGGTTGTGTGTATGTAATTCATGCCAATATTGACTGATCTAAAAGAAGATCAATATTTGGCCAAATTATGTATACATATGTAGTAATAAATATATTATAATTATTAAGTGTTTTATGTGAACAATAAGTAGGTCCAAAGAAAGGCTTATTGTTTGACAAGATTTATTGTTAATATTTTATTACTACATCAAAAGTACCACTTACAAGTTAATATTTATATCCAAAGACTAGATGTTAATATTTTATTAGATATCTTGTGATGAGCTACACCATTATTTAAATTTATTTAAATATGATATAAAACTTATGTGAGCATTGTTGCCATGTTTTATTTTGTTTTTTTCAATTGCAAGTTCTGCTGCTAATATTTCTACAACCATCAATTCAATTCTCATGCTAAATGGCACTTAAGTTATGGCAAGAGATTATGATTGTTCTCGGTGTCATGGATTTAAACCTTACACTTCGAATGGAATAACCCCCTGCTTTTACAGTCAAAAGTTTTAATAAAGATAAAAGAGACTTTGAGAAGTGGGATCGTTCTAATCGCATGAATTTTATTAATGGGATCCATAATAGTTTACAAATTGATCAAATTATTCAAGATCCATTGCATATTCGTGGAAGATAGGTTTGATATGAATTTCAAGTCCAAGAGTGAAGATAAGCTTAACAAGAAGTCTAAATCCAAGTCCAAAAGTAAAGATATGAAGTCATATCCGGCTACATTGTATTCTACATGTAGGCTTGATATAATTTTATTTAATTGTTTTAGTTATTTTAATGGGCTGGTAAAATTAATTAAATAACTCATTGTTATTATTATTTGTTTTAGCTTGTTTTTAGGTTTCCTAATGTTTAAAAAAGGAAACAAAGTTTATTTCGTTGGTTGCTACAGTGCCCATGGCTAAGGTTTGCTACGGTAGCGTGAAATAGGGTTACTACAATGTCGCGGACAAGTTGTTTAGTATTTAAATATCTTTAACTTGTTATTTTAAAATAACTTTGATGAATAAAGTTCTAAAACTTTGTGTTAAATTGTGACTTGAGTTCTTAAATGAATTTAGATTTATCAAAGGCCTTACAACCCATTATGGCGTCATATCTTTTGGAATACCGTTAGTTAGTTATTTAATCGTGAGTTTCGGGTTAACGGTTAACTTTTGCATTCTAGGTTCTTGAAACAAGTTCCTCAACAGGTCTAAGGTTTATAATCTGATCATATTGGCTTTCCGAGTTAAGATTAACTTGTTCATGGGTTTCTAAAGCGTCGTTCTTTAGAGGTTCACATCAAATTCACTTATTTGTGGGTTTTTAAAATGTTGTTCTTTAGGGGTTCACATCACTTATAATCAAAAAGCGTGCTATTCCAAAAGTTTTTAGGGGCACTATGTCCGAAGAGGTTACTACAACTAAAAGTTTCCTTACAAAAATTGAGAAAAGGTTTACCAAGAATGAAAAGGCTGAAACTTATACTTTTGGAAAACCTTATTTCAATGAGGTATAAAGGAAAATGAAACATAAGGGAATACATCATAGAAATGTCTCATCTTACTTCAAAACTAAAGGCACTTAAGTTAGAGCTATCTGAGGACTTGCTCGTACATTTAGTTTTGATATCTTTTTCTGCACAGTTCAATTAATTTAAGGTGAGTTATAACTAGCAAAATGAAAAATGGTCCCTTAATGAGCTCATCTCACATTGTGTGCAAGAAGAGGAAATAATGAACCAAGAAAAGACAGAAAGTGCTCATTTGGCTACAACCTCAAAGTACAAGAATAAGAAAATGAAGAAGGATAAAAAAGCTGCAGTTGCTTCACTTATAAAGAAATAACAAAATCAATAGGAACAGAAATCTACCTGTTAATTTTGCGAAAAAAAAAAAAAAAAGATGGACACATGAAAAATGAATATACCAAGTATCACGCTTGGCATGTAAAGAAAGGTGCACCTCTCACTTTAGTTTGTTCTGAGGTTAATTTAACTTCTGTACCCAAACACACTTGGTAGATAGATTCTAGTGCTACTACTCATATAAGTGTGTCTATACAGGGTTGTCTAAGTTGCCGCAAGCTAAATGATGCAGTTGCTCCACCTATAAAGAAATAACAAAATTAATAGGAAGAGAAATCTACTTGTTAATTTTGCAAAAAAAAAAAAAAGATAGACACATGAAAAATGAATGTACCAAGTATCACGCTTGGCATGTATAAAAAGGTATACTTCTTACTTTAGTTTGTTCTGAGGTTAATTTAACTTTTATACCCAAACACACTTAGTGGATAGATTCTAGTGCTACGACTCATATAAGTGTGTCTATACAGGATTGCCTAAGTTGTCGCAAGCTAAATGATGCTGAAAGATTCATCTATGTAGGCGATGGCAAAACAGTTGAAGTTAAGGCTATATAGACTTTTAGGTTATTATTAATGACTGTTATTTTGATTTGAATGAGACTTATATTGTACCGTTATTTAAACGAAATTTAATTTCTATTTCTGTTTTGGACAAATTTAGATATTGTTGTTTATTTGGAAATAGCAAATTCAGTCTTTTTCAATATTCAAATCTTATTGGCACTGGTTCTTTATCTTTTCATAATAATCTATATTTGCTTGATATGGTTGCCTCATTCAATGAAACCTTGCATATAAGTTCACGTGGTACAAAACAAAAATTAACTAATGAGAATTCTACTTCATTATGGCACAAGCATTTAGGTCATATCTCCAAATAAAGAATTGAGAGACTTGTGTCTAACGGGATTCTTGACCCCCTTGATTTCACAGATTTTAAAATTTGTGTTAATTGTATAAAGGGGAAACATACAAATATAACGAGATTAAGTGCCAATAAGACTTCAGACATCTTAGAACTAATACATACGGATATTTGTGGGTCATTCCCTACGGCTTCTTGGAATGGTCAACAATATTTTATTACGTTCATAAATGATTTCTCACGATATGGCTACCTATGTCTCATTCATGAGAAGTCCCAATCACTGTATCTGTTCAAGAGTTATAAAGGTGAAGTTAAGAATCAACTCAGCAAAAAGATTAAAGGCATGAGATCTGATGGTGGTGGAAAGTAATACGGCAGATATAATGGATCAGGTGAACAACCTCCAAGACCATTTGCTAAGTTCCTAGAAGAGTGTAATATCATCCCATAGTACACAATGCCAAGAAGTCCTAGCATGAATGGTGTTGCTGAAAGGTGAAATAGAACACTTAAAGACATAGTGAGGAGTATCATTAATCATTCTACCTTGCCAGCATCCCTATGCGGATAAGCTTTAAAAACTGCAGCTTACATACTCAATAGAGTTCCAACTAAAGCAACTGTCAAAACTCCATATGAGTTTTGGACTGACAAGAAGCCTAGTTTAAAACACTTTCACACTTTTGGTTGTCTAGCTAAGATAAGACTTTATAGGCCAAATGAAAAGAAATGGGATTCTAGAGCTATCAGTTGCTATTTTGTTGGATATTTTGAGAGGTTAAAGGGTTACAAATTTTATAATCCTACAACTAAGTCAATTTTTGAGATGAGGAATGCTTGATTCTTTTAAAATGTTAAGTTTTAAGGGAAAATAAGGTTAATGACTTTGTCTTTGAAAAGGAATTCATTTCTCTTCTTATAGTTATTATTGACAATGATCATGTTTCTATTTATGACATTGATCAAATAATAAATTCTGATCATCAAGATAATGTCAAAGAACTCTTAATCCAAAATCAAGTAATTACTCCTGAAGAGCAAATTTAACAATCTCAAGAGCAAATGCCATTAAGGAGATTCACTAAAGAAAAGAGAAATGCAATTTCAGATGATTATTATATTGTCTTTCTCTAAAAACATGAAGATGACATTGGAATGGTGGAAGATGATCTAATCAACTTCCGTCAGGCTATGCAAAGTTCTAATTCTCAAAAGTGGATTACTGCTATGAATGAAGAGATTAAGTCCATGAAAGACAATGATGTTTGAGATCTCGTCTTATTGCCTAAAAGTGCGAAACTCATTGGTTGCAAATGGATATTTAAGACTAAGAAGGATTCAAAGGGCGATGTGGAGAGATATAAGGCTCGTCTTGTTACAAAGGGCTTTATTCAAAATGAAGGCATTGACTATAAAGAGACTTTCTCTCCAATTTCTTTGAAAGACACTTTCAAGACTATTATGGCACTTATGGCATATTTTGACCCTGAGTTGTATTCAATGGATTTAAAGACTGCATTTCTCAATGGTGACATTAATGAGACGATTTATATGATACAGCAAAAAAACTTTATGTCAGGAGACTCAAAGCAAATGATTTGCAAATTAAATAAATCCATCTATGGGCTTAAGCAAGCTTCCCGTCAATGGTATCACAAATTTCATCAACTAATTATCTCATTTAATTTTGAGATGAATGTTATTGATGATTGTGTATACCACAAATTCAAGGGGAGTAAACATATTTTTCTAGTTTTATATGTCGATAATATACTGCTTACCAGTAACAATATAGGCTTACTGCATGAAACCAAGAGATTTTTAACAAAGAAATTTGAGATGAAAGATCTTGGAGACGCCTATTTTATATTAGACATAAAAATACACTAAGATCGTTCTTAGGGCATACTAAGATTATCACAAAAGAGCTATATTGAGAAGGAACTTAAAAGATTTGGCTTAAAGAATTGTAAATCAGGTGATACCTTTGTGGCTAAAAGAGACAAGCTCAATTTCAGTCAATGCCCCAAAAATGAGCTTGAAGTTAAAGAGATACAAAAGATCACTTATGCATTAGTTGTAGGGAGTTTAATGTATGCTCATGTTTGTACGCGTCCAAATATAGCGTACATTGTTTGGATGCTAGGCAGGTACTTAAGCAATCCAACAATGGATCATTGGAAAGTAGCCAAACGAGTCATGCGATATTTACAAAGAACAAAATATTATATGCTCACATATAAGAAATCGAATCAGTTGGAGATCATTTGGTATTCTGATTCCAATTTTGTTAGATGCCAAGATAGTGGGAGATCCACATCTGGCTATATTTACCTATTGGCTGGAGAAGCTATTTCATGGAAAAGTGTTAAGCAGACACTTATAGCTTCCTCCACCATGGCAGCGGAGTTTATAGCATATTATGAGGCATTCAAGCATAGGATATGGTTGCGAAATTTTGTCATTGGGCTGCTAATTATGGATGGAATTGAAAGATCACTCAAGTTATTTTGTGACAATAAATCGGTAGTATTATATTCCAACAACAACAAGAGCTCATTAAAGTCGAAATACATAGACATCAAGTTCCTAGTTATTAAAGAAAGAATTCAGAGTGGTCAAGTATTTATAGAGCATATTGGGATAAACTCCATGGTTGTGGATCCGCTTACTAAGGAATTATCACCCAAGGTCTTTCATGAGCATATTACTCATCTAAATGTTACATTTCTTGAAGATGTATCATTTTAGTAGGAGTTTATATTTTGAATGTCTTTTCATTTTTAAACACATTTTGTAGTTATTTTATGGATAATTATGATTATTTTTCTGCTGAAATAAAATTTATAGTTTATTTTCACTCTGAATATGTTTAGTTTGATCTCACTAAAGAATAAGGTTTCACCAGTTGAAAATAGGCATGTTAAGATCACATTGTATTTAGTTTCCATGCTACATATTCATACTTGATCCATGTCATTCATTATATTAATATATATGACCATTGATAGGTTTAGTTATGTTACATGTAACGAAGACCGCTTTGATCCTATATTAATATAATTGATGGATGGGATTAATTAGAAATGCTTTTAGTAATTATAACAGTTTTGAACTCGTAAAGTTATATTATGATGTACAATTATAAATTAATATATGTGGCTAAGTGAGAGATTGTTAAATATAATTTATTTTATATTTATAGGCTTGAATATATATAATAATTGTATATCATAGACTATTTTAAGGTTAAGTTTAATTAAAGTGATCTAATAAAATATTAAGTTTGAGACTTTAGGCTTCTTATAATGTATGAATCAATTTTAATGTGTAGAGATCTAATAGTCTAATTTTTATTTTTATGATAGGCTAAAATAGAAATAAGACATGTTAAAATGTGTATATTAAAGTTATAATCCCCAAGTCAATATAAAAATGAGATTTTTATCCTTTCTATTATCCCATCATCATAAAAGAGACAGCAAACCTCCGTAAGAAAATCACAAGATTTAACTTAGAAGATCAAAAACTTAAAATTAAAAATTATATTAAGCTCGTGAATTCAGGTACATTTTTGCATTCAGAACGGTGCGGTATGGTCACCACATCTTGACTTGGATGGAGCAGTACTATTTGAATAGACATGTCGCAGACAGCGGGAAGTTCTCAACTATCACGTTTTGTGGCCTAGCGGGTTTTGGGCCCGCCAGCCCAATTAGCGACATGAAATCGAAAGAATTCTTCTGGCAGCCAGCTGGAGTCAAATGGGCTTTTGGAAGGTGATTCTTCTTTTCTGTGGACAGCATTGTTCTAGCTAGATATAATCGAAAAAAACCAGATTCTCTTTCATGAAAAAAATAAAAATAAAGCATAATGCTCCCTATTGCCAATTTGCCCTTGCATTATTATCCTCAACAAATGAATTCTTCTCCAATCTTAATACGATCTTGCAACAGTTTAAAAAAAATCACACCGAGGATAAATGAAGGTACAACATGTTTACAGCTGCAAAACAATTATTTTTGTGTTTGTAGATTGAACATTATTATCTCCAGTGTTTGTTTTAGGTAATGTAATATTTTCATGGCCGCACTAATTGGTTTTGCAGTAAATGACATGGAACATGTTGGTAATCTTGTCTGGGCTATTTGGAGCGAATGAAACTATAGGTAGTTGGGAATCAATCACTTTAATCTTATGGCTTAATTATCGAAACAAAGGTATGTCATTATTGCTACTACTTCTATTTGTGTCGGTTTCTTCTTGATTTGATGTCAAAACATTGCAAGAAATATTCAATATAATGACAGAATCCCTTCTCCGTTACGCGATTATGGACCCAATTACATAGACAAGTTACCCCTCTATCATTTGTTCTCACTGTCTTTGTAATTTTATGTTTCTTGTTTCTTGCCAATGCCAATCCCAATCCCTCTTTATCTCTTTCTTCTTAACCTACAACTTGTTCGTATAGTGTCAAATCCTTGAAATTGTTCAAAGACAAACAACACAGATCCAAGAACCATCCCCTTTCATATTGTAAATTTAGATTTTAAATATCAAAGATTTATTAGTTATTAGTCTACAAAGATCAATCAAGACCAATCTTGTACCTCTATCAGAAATAATAATTGGTGTTAATGAAAGCCGTGAATCAACAAGACAAGCTTTATTCCAGAACAACTTAATCGACAAGTTTTTTTATATTCTGTCTTCAGCAAGTACTTTTTATTTTATTTTATTTATTTATTTATCTATATATTATATCTTTGTCAAATTATGCTTTACTTTGATTATTTATTTATTTATGCTATAGAGTTGTCTTTTATGCTGGAAAAGGCAACATTTGTTATGACCACAATTCTTCCAAGCCTGATATTGCTATAGTATTCTTGATGTGCAAATATCTAGATCACTGAATGAGTGAACCAAAGTCTCATCAGGGATTTGCGTCCAAGTAGTAAAGCACATACTCGTTGAACAGTAAATCTTACAGGCTGCACATGCATCTTTTTTCCCAATTCCTTTAACCATAAAAATTATTGTAAACGAGAAACAAATTCGGACAAACAATTTTGTTCATTGACAACGTACGATATCATCTCTTTTGAAGAAAATTTTGCTTTTGCTTTTTGATGGAAAGCTTCTGATCATATTCAATTTTCTTATCAATATTGTAATGACCTTCGGATATCACCATTCGTGTAATTAGTAATTTAATACTATTTTAATAATATAACAGAGTTTATTATGAGGAATGATTGTGCAAATATGTAACACGAGAGTTTATTCATACAATCACGGTTTTTATTAAATTAATATATTTCATTTAATTGGAAACAATAATTAGTTCTTCTTATTATTACGTTGTGTATATATATATATATAAATTAGACGGGTCATCCGGCCCAAAAAAACAGTGGTAGCACGCTTGAATTCGCCTCCGTTTTTCATTCAACGGCTTGAAAACGCCATCCCATTAATAACCCACTAATGAAATGTTGTTTTCTGAAGATAAAATATATACTTTTTATGTAATATATTAAACCATTTTCATGTACGACGTTCGAAGTAGTGAAATCAGACAAAAATGTTCTTCCAAAACTATGTCGTTTTAGTTCTATCATTCCATGCGCGTTCCAATATTTGAACAGTCACTTTATCATGTAGTTGTAGTAGTAATAGTAGGGCTAATATTACCTGGCAGCAGCTGAAATGTGATAGGGTGTTCAAGTTCCCGCACACGATGCGGGGCCGCCGATGTTGACAGCAACAGAGTCTCAGGTTTGAATACGCCGTTCGAGGAGCATCGGAGGGTGCAAACGTGACGAGAAAGTATTTCCCTTTCTTACTGCAGAAAATCAGATTTCAGATTTATTGAAGGCCAGTGTTTTATTACAGTACAGTGACGATATCTTACGTTACAAACTGCAAACTGTGTAAGACGATCCTCTTCACGCAACGAGTGACGCCATTACAGTCTTTCACGTCATTTTCTTGTCAGTAAGAAAAAAAAAATCGCTGATCAATTAGCAGCAACTCCGTTCTCCAGGACTGTCTAGCTAAAAGCTAAGCTTGGCTAACTACAACTTATAACCCAAGTAAACCTCTTCCTCAGGAGAAGCTGAACCTCTCTTCACCAGTCACGTCAGATTCTCTGGTGTATTTGTACTTGTAATTTTATCTCAAGAATATGGACACTTACGGCGAAGTGCAGAAAGCAATCTCATAGAACAAACGGGTGTATAGCACGCCCTCTGAAACTCAGTGTGTATAGTTTTTACAGTGGAGGTGAACGGTGTCACCGAAACTTCGTTTCGTGGATGGACGGCAAAATAGTTGGATATAAGTGAATTAAGGGCTTTCTTTTAAAAATATTATGTATAAGCGAATATTTTTAAAATTAACGGTTTGATTTTAAAAATTAATTTTTAAAATTATCATTTTGATAATTAAAAAAATTTATATGTTAATATTGATTTGCTATAAATTATCTATAAATAAACGACATTCTTACTTTATTTGTTCATTCTTTAAATTTTTTCAATTGCTTAACTTTTCAACTTTTTTTAAATAAATATTAAAATATTTTATTTAATTGTATTTTTAATATTTGAAAGAGAATTATGTAATTGTACTATCTTTATATTTAGAAAAGAATTGTAATCTCACTTTTCACAGTGAATTCTTCTATTTTATTCATAATTTTTATCTCAATTAGTTTAAAATTTTTTTTTACATAAATCTGTATATTATTTATTGTCATCTTCATTATTTATTATTATGTTTATATGATAGATAAAATCATACATACACACATACATATATATAATGAAAGACTAAATCTCCTATTTACATAACAATTGTTTGTGAATTTCTTTTTAATTGTAGATAAAAGTCTCCAAGTATTCTAACAATGATATCAGAGCTCTAGGTTGTTGCAATTCATTCACAAAGATACTATTAAAGTACATGTTATCATTTACATATATGTGAAAATAGTAGGACTCTAGTACACTGGTGCAAGTGACATATTTGTATGGTAGTGTACATAGTAATAAAAACTTTGTTAAAAATGTTATAAATTACCTAAAGAATCTAAGTTTTAAGTGGGATCATTGTGACTTCTCCAGTATTTTTCCAGAATTTTTCTAATTACTTTTGTATGCATAGTGCACTTACTACTAATAAAGGTTTTAATACTATTTACGTATATGGTACTATTTATTATGAAATAGTGAGTATGAGTTCGAATAAGAACAAGAATATAACAGTAAAGTTTAAAATTCAGAAATTCAATGGAAGTAATTACTCATTGTAGAAGATAAAAAAAGAAAGCAATCTTGATAAAAGATAAGTATTTTGTGGCTATCAAAAATAAACCGACGAATATCACTGATAAAAATAAGTGAAGTGAAGTAAATGAGGATGCAATGATTGATATTTACTTGAGATTAGCTAACAATATATTATCGAACATTAAAGAGAAAAAGACAGCGAAGGAGATATGAGATCCTCTCACAAAGTTATATGAGGCAAAATCACTTCACAATAAAATTTATTTTTAAGATAAGGTTTTACACTCTTTAAATGTCAAAATCAACAACAATGACGGAGTGCATTAACACTTCAAAAATTTTATTTTTGCAACTTACATCGTTGGGTCATAAAATAGAGAAAAATGAATATACGAAGCTTTTACTTTAAAGTTAACCAGACTCATATGATCAACTCATTATTAACTTAACAACTCAAGGCACTTGCTCCGATAACCTAATTTTCAATGATATAGCAGCAATTGTATTGGAAAAAGAAAATATACGTAAAAATAAGTGTTGGTATGAAATCAACACTTGAATAAGTATTAAATTTCAACACGTTTTATTTTGCAAGTGTACAAATTATTGTAGTATAGTACAATAAGTAAGGATCAATCCCATAGAGACTGTATTAAATGCAATCTTAAAAAAATAATAGAATAAAAACTAATACAAATTTTCTTTAAATTAAATGAACTACTCTACGAAAAATCTAAAATAATTAAATGCTAAAAAATAAATTGAATGAAAAATTAAGATAAGAAACGAAAATTATAATTTCACGTGGTTACGAAATTAATGAGAAAATACAGTTAAGACAAGCAATCCACTACTAGACAATCATATATTAATATAATCGTATTGAATTTTAGTAATTATTAATGAAGATATTTATAACATACCTAACCTAAGGTTAATAGTGTATGTGTATTTCATTCTCCTAATATATGTAATATGCATAGTGTGTTGTACATAAAACGTGTATTCTCACATAAAATTTGATATGATGTGTACCTAAATTCATAAGTAAGAACCTGTTAAGAATTAAAGAATATAACATTACAAGGATCCTAGAACATGGTGTGTATTCTAGATACTCCAAAAACCAATTCACATAAATAGGTTTTTAAACTACTAATTTGTTACAATTTGATAACATGACGATATAGTAGTTCACATGTAATCACAACTAAAATAATTTAGAATATCATCTTAAGGTGATCAAGCTTAGAATTTTGTAATAAATTTTTAATTAAAACAGTGAACATGAATTCATCAAATAAAATATTTAAATTTAATTAATTAAAATTAATAAATCATGTCTAGGGTTTGCATTGAAACTCAGATTTTACTCTATTGCTTCCTCTTTCCAGCTCTGTCCTTGTTGTTTTTTCATTATAGCTCTGTCCTTGTTGTTTTTTCCTTGTAGCTCTCTCCTTGTTGTTTTCTTCTTGTGGCTCTCTCCTTGTTGTTTTCTCCCTCTCAATTGGCATAAAGCTCTCCCATTTTTATAGGCAAATTTCAATTGCAACTCTAGGCACAATTAATTTTAAACATATGGCCCACTGTTGATTTAAGCCCAAAAGTCCAATTTATGGGTGAATCTTCCTTGTCAAATCATGGTAATTTTTAATTCAATCCCTTACTCAATTTCCTTTACTCTTTAAATTTTAAAAATTAATAACTTAACGCTCTGAAGTTGGATTGACATGCCACTTGCATCGTTGAATTTGTATTGTCAATATCTTTTCATCAAGACCCATATTGATATGTTTCTGCCGCTCCTTAAAATTAATCAAATTTGATACCTACCTACAAAATAAGATATAAAATTACTCAAAATAAATAAATTAACTATTAAATCTATTAAATTAAAATAAAGCATAACTCTTAAGAATTAATAATAAATAAGAGCAATAATTAAATTAAAGGAGAATAAAAGTGTATAAACTAATGATCAAATAATAAGGAAGACAAGTTGACAAGTTCGCCTCAAGTGGAGACTTTTCGGTAATTAGAGGGAGATCAACGGAACGCGACTCTAGTGAGAGTCAAAATCAAGTAAATCAAAATTAAGAGGTAAAAATAAAGTTAAATATTACAGTTGTGATAAAGTCAGACATGTAAAAAAATAAATGTTGGAAAAACAAGAAGAATGTAAATACAAGTTCTTAAAAAAATATGGCAAGTACCTTGAGAAATTGAGAAATATTGTATAATGAGGCAATAATAGTCACTAAAGATAAAAAGAAATTTGCTAATATATGGCTCGTGGATAGGGGTTCAATTCGAATAAACGAATCGGATTTGTATTTACACAAATACGATTCGTTTATTATTCGTATAAAAAATTTAATCCGAATACGATTCATTTATTTAGACATAATTCGTTACGACACGATTATTCGTTTAGATTCATTTATTTATTTAGATTCGTTTATTCGTTTAGACACGATTATTCATTTATATTCATTCATTCATCTAGTACGATTTGTTTAAACACGATTAAATTATAATAAAAAATTAAAAAATTAAAAAAATAATAATTTAATGTCATATAACATACAAATTAAATCAGTTTATCCAAACTTATTCTAATTAAAATAAAAAAATAAAATAATTGAATTATATTATCTATTTCATCATTTCCAACACTTACAGAAGTACTAACCGTATTAGTCTCGGTTGAATTCATCATCTTTCTATAATATAATAAAAATCACTTTAGTTAATATAAAATAATTAAGAGCTAATAAGAACAAGGTAGCTTTATAATTACACCCCATTTGACAATTACATACAACCTTCAGAACTCAAATCTTTAAATAAAAAGTACTTAACCAATAAGCTTAAACTAATTAAGCATGGCATAGTATAATATTAATAAATAAAGCTCAAAAGTGGGGGATGATACTAATTATTCATGTTTTGGCGTGGATTCAACTAAACTTTATTACCTTAAGAAAGAATTAAAGCTTATTAAATATAGATTATACTACTACATAATCTATTTGCATAATATATACTTGCTCGAAGCTATAAGGAAAGGCAAAGAAATCATTCAGCTTAGCTATTCAGAATTTCCTATTTGCATATTTAACTAATCCACAATTGGGAAAGAATGAAATTACAATTGTTGAGTATTTGAAAAATACGTTTAAACAATCAAATATGAAGCAACAATACTTCAACTTAGCTATTCTTTGAAAATAATTCAAAATTTATTCCTTTTACTTTCCTTTATTTCCAATATACCATTTCTACATAATCCATATGATTTCAATACATTACAGTAACAAGATTATCGTGCTTTAAAAAAAATACAAACTTTTGGGACACTAATGAACAAAAAGGTTGAGGTATCCGCATAATGTAAAAAAATCAATATATTATCTTAATTGTTTTCAGAAAACAAGAGATTCATTCATAACGATGATATGCAATCAAAACTAAAAGAAACACTTGTGTGTGTATATATATATATACACACACCTGTTCCAAATTGCGAAAAGTTATTAAAAGTTGAAGTAAGAAACTAGTTTTCTGTCTTAAAAGTTTTGTAGCCAATTTATACTCTCTTTTTTCGTTTCAAGTTGGGCATTGGGGCTATTTAAGATCTGTATGTTCTTTTGTAAAGGTTGTTAGTTCTTTAAGATATTATTGTTTGGTAATTGCCAACTCTCATTGTTGTTGGTTATGTATGGCTATTAAGTTAATGTAAGAGGAAAAAAGAAGTAATGGGTTTTGGTGAAATGAATTTAGCAAATGTTCATTTGTTGTTAGATATCAATAACTAGTAGTGGATTGTTACAAATGATAAAGGAGAAATGAGCCAAACCATATCAAAATAAATTTAAACCCATGAACAAGAGGTAACTAAAAAAACTTATGATAAAAACTGATTGATGTTTTCGAGCACAAATCAGAGGAAAATGGTGACAAACAAAACCACTTTACTTAGAATAAGTTTTGCTAAATTCATGAGTTATGATGTTAATAATAGCACGAGAAGTTTACAACTTACAAGTATGTTTTGGAAGACTACCACTCTGAGTTTGTTAAATAAGTAATAACATTCTTGTACCATTTTCTTTCAATATGATTTACCACTAGGAATCATGATTAGACAGATTGGTATTTTGACCAATGTTATAACATATCTTCTTTTATGCTTTTCCTGACCAACGTACCATAGGAACTCTAAAACTGTTTGTGGGTCTCAATCTAACCTATGGATAACAAGCTTTAGAGACCAAACAGAGAACCAATTTGAGCCATTTTGAATTAAAAAAAATCTCACATCGAGATTCAATTTCAATTTTGAAATATAAATATAAAAATTTAAACCTAATTCAATAATACGACTTGTAGCAATTCAAAAGCAGAATTCTGGAAGTTTCAATAAGCAACAATAAATCGAAATAGCTAACAAAATCGTAAAGAATTCAACTAAACCCTAGTGGAAAAAAAATGAGTTAACTACCAAAACAAAAAAGAAAAAGCTTAATAGAAGAAAAAAAAACCAAAATTTTATTGATTACCAAAAGTTGTTACGTGGCTATGGCTGACCGAGAAGCTAGTTTCAAGACAAGGCGGTGGCCTAATAGCTTGGTTTTTCTCAGCCTTGCCTACAAGGGTTTTGACGCATGAAAGTGAAGCAACTGAGGCAGAGGCAGAGGCAGAGGTAGGTAAAAGTGAAAGAAGCGGAAGAAAGAGTGAAAGAATAAAACCATAATTAGATAGTTTTTTTAAGTTTATATATAAGATTAAAACGACGTCGTTTTGATCGTGTCCTAAACGAATAAACGAATGAAGTAGGTCAGATACCAATACAACACAATTATTTTAAATTCGACACGAATACGACACAATTATTATTCGTATCAATTTTTTAAAATCAGAATTCATTTAATTTCATCGAATTCATATCGAATAATCGTGTCATGTCCCAAATTGACACCTCTACTCGTAGATTCAGTAGCGACATAGCACATGACCTCTCGGATAAAATGGTTTCATCAATACAAATCTATCTCATGATGATTTGTGTTTATAGAAAATGATCATGCCTTGGAGATTGTTGGTATTGGGATTGTCAAATTAAACATGTTTGACAGCACTATTCGTAGCATTTAGGAGATACGACATGTGAAATGCCTTAAGAAGAATATATTATTTTTAAGATAATTAGATGAGATTGAGTGTAAAACTTAGATTCAGAATGAGATCATGAAGATTATAAAAGGAGCGCTTATAGTAATGAAGGCAGAAAAGATAACTACAAACTTGTACATGTTGTAAGGAGAAATGTTACAGGAAGCAGAGACATCGGTCTCTTCTTTAAATTACAAAAAATAATCAATAATGATATGAGATCGAAAGCTATGACATATGTTAAAATAAGGTTTGAAAGTTCTTTCATAACAGAAGCTACTTCCTGAACTCAAAATGATGTCTCTACCATTTTGTAAACAACGTGTTATTAGTAAGTAGCATAAATTAAAATTTAGCACATCTAGTTCTAGAAGAAAATGTATTCTAGAATTAATTAATTCATATGTTTAGCAAACATCAGTTACGTCCATAAGAGGAGTAAAGTACCTTGTGTCATTCATTGATAACTATTCTATAAAATGTTGGGTGTATCTAATCAAGAGGAAGGGAGATGTATTTAAAATCCTCAAAGTTTTTAAAGCGCGGGTAAAACTTGAATATAAAAAAAAAAATTAATGTCTGAGGACAGATAATAGAGGAGAATTCGTCAATGATGTATTTGATGTATTTTGTCAGTAATAATGGATCAAAAGACAATTCACTATGGCATACACTCATTTGCAAAATGAGGTGGCAGAGTAGATGAATAGAACTTTGTTAGAAAGAATAAGACAATGTTGAGATTAACAAAATTACTAAAGTTTTTTTGAGTTGAAGCAGTTAATATTGTCTGTTATTTGATAAATCAGTCACCATTAACTGCAATTGAGTTGAAGACACCGATGGAGATGTGAATTGACAAACTAACTGACTACTCCAATCTCCATACATTTGGAAGTTCTGTGTATGTGATGTATAATTCCCAAGAAAAAACAAAGTATGATCCAAAATCCAAGAAATGAATATTCTTGAAGTATGTTGATGGAGTGAATGAGTATCGCTTATAGGACTCCACTGCCCACAAGCTCATCGTCAGCATGAATGTTATTTTTGTAGAAAACAAACTATATAAGAAGAATGGTGATAGCAATGAAGACGAAAAACTAGAGATTACTATAGTTCAGGATAAAGAAAAATTAGAACATGAAGAATATTTTGAAGTAAACTGTAGCACGAAGAAGAATCAATTGAATATGAAGTTTTAGAAATTTAAAGATTAACTCATGAGAGAAGAATATCATATTGACAATCAGAATATATTATAGATGGCAATATTGCATACTGTCTTTTAATAGAGGATGAGTAGCCATCAACTTTCCAGAAATCAACAAGTAGCTTGAATGAACATTTGTGGATAGCAGTAATGCAAGTAGAAATTGAAGTTCTTCATAAGAATAAGACTTCGGATCTTGTGTCACTGCCATAAGGAATGAAGATCATTGGAAACAAACGGATCTACAAGATCGAGTGGAATAGCGATGATCAAGTGGAGCGGTATTGTGCAAGATTAATGGTTAAATGGTATACTCGGAAAGAAGACATTAATTTTAATGAGATATTTTCACATGTTGTACGACTTACTACAGTCGGAGTATTCTTGGCTATGTGTGCTACGTTTGACTTACATTTAAACCAATTTGATGTAAAAATTATATTTTTTCTTAGAAAAATTAAAGAATAAACTTATATGCTATAGCTATAGGGGTTTTGAAGAAAATGATATAGAGATCTTAGTTTATAAGTTAAATAAATTTCTTTACGGTCTCAAGCAAGTATAGATGTGTTGGTAAAAGAGATTTGATTCTTTCATTGTACGTATTTCAAGAGGTTTGATGATAATGATTTCATCATTTTACTGTTGTATGCGGATGACATATCGGTAACAAGCCCTAACAAAGATCAAATCCAAGAATTGAAGACATTGTTAGTTATGGAGTTTGATATGAATGATTTGGGACCAGGAAAATAGATTGTAGGAATGCATATTCATTAAGATAGAAAAGACAAGAAGATTTGGCTTTCATAGAGAAATTATTTAAACAAAATCTTGCAACGCTTTAATATGCAAGATTGTAAGCCAATTTCTAACCCTCTTCTTGTGAATTACAAATTATCTTCAGTAATATGTCCTAAAAATGAAGCATAAAGGATAAAAATTTCTCAAGTACCATATGCATTAGTAGTGGGAAGTTTAATATTCCCTATGATATATGCAATACTGGATATTGCATAAGCAGTGGGAACAGTCAGTCGATTTATGGTGAATCTTGGCATAGAGCATTTGAATATTGTAAAGAAAATCCTGAGATATATCAAAGAGACCTCAGATGTTGTTTTATGTCATGGAGGATTAGAATATATTGTTAGAGGTTACATAGACTCGGATTATGCAAGTGACCTTGATAAAATGAAATACACTACTGGCTATATGTTTACACTTACAGAAAGAATTATGAGTTGGGTTTCAAAATTTTAAAGTGTGGTAGCATTATCTATAACAAAAGTAGAATACATGGTAACTATGAGGAAATAATTTAGGTTAAAGGCTCATGGAGGAACTCGGGCACAAATAAGAAAAGAAATCCAATCTTTTATTCCATAATAAAACACTTAAGTGTTTAATACCATTTTGTTCGAAAAATGGTAGAGAATGAAAGTGTAGACATACAGAAAATACACATTAATAATAACCTAACAAATATTTTGACTAAACTAATTAATACTGATAAATTCGAATAGTATCGATTATCTTGTGAGCTAGTAGAAATGTAAGCAGTATAAAATGGTAAGGTAGAAAGATTGACGTGAAGACGTGATTGATTTTTAATTAAGTCTACAAGTGGAAAAATATTACATATAGGTGAATTGGAGGCTTGACTTTGAAAATGTTGCATATATGTCGATATTTTTAAAGTTGACGACTTTATTTTAAAAATTAATTTTCAAAATTGTCGGCTTGACAATTAGAAAAGTTTTTACATACATTGGTCAATATTTATTGGACATGAATTGCTTACATTCTTATTTCATTTGTTCATCTTTTTTGAATTCTCTTAATCCCTCAATTTCTCAATTTCTATTAAAGAAAAAATATCAAAATATTCTATTTAAATATATTTTTAATATTTGAAAGAGAGTTATATAATTATGCTCTCCTTGTATTTAGAGAAAAATTATAATCTCACTTTTTATAATGAGTTTTTTTACATTGTCTGTAATTCTTTTCATTAATTAATTTAAAAAAATTTTATATAAATTTGTGTATTATTTATTTTTAATTTTATTATTTATTGTTATAATTATATAATAAATAAAAACATTTGTATATAAAATGAATGATTAAATTTTTTATTTATATAAAATTTATTTATAAATTTCATTTTAAGATAAAAATCCCTAAAATATTATAAGATGGGTGCTCCTCAGCTCGAGCAAAAGATTTTGTACAAAAAAGAGCGAGGAAAAAGGCAAGAAAAGGAAACGTTAGCATGCCGACGTACACCACTACGACATCAACTAGCAGCCAGCTAGCTATCAGTCTATCTATCACACACTTTGAACAGAGGTTTCAATCTCTTGTCAGAACCTTTACACGATCGCCACGTGGAACTACTTTAACTCACTTCCATCACCACCATCAATACTACTATCAATACTACTAGTATAAATTCTTTTTATGAAATACGAACGTTGGAATTTAAAAATTAATTAATTAACTGTTTGTTCTTTTGAGTACAATAATTGTCACAACATGGTGCGAACGGGGGGCCACGTGCACAAGTTATTCATATTAAAAGATAGAGCAATCTATTCTCCTTATTACAGAAATCTAACTAAAATTTCGGACAAGATTTCGTCACGTGCCACAAATCAAAGCATTTAACGATTTTTAAACTTTCAGTTTGTAAGTTTTGAGAGCATGAATGAAAGATTGATCCAGAACATTAATTACTGTCACAAGTAGTAGATACCCATGATTCTTTGCTTTGGTAGGTAGAACTACTTGTAGTAGTAATAAGTAGCCATCTTTTCGTTACTTTAGTTGGTAGTTAATTTCATCTCCTAACCCTAATCTACTAAAGATGCATGATCTTGCAGTTGCACAGCCGATAATTGTCTCATGGAGTTGAATGGAAAAGGTGGGGGATGCGGAATTGATGGTGTGATGTCATAACATTGAGATCATGGGTTGTGGCCAGCTTAATTTGCAAGCAATTATGGATACCAAATTACATACATTTCATTAATGATGGATAACTGGTAAAATTGTAAAGTCAAAGGTTTGAAAGTTAAATCCTCCGCCAACTTTGTTTAAAAACCAATGCTATTATTATTATTATTATTATTAT